>JZKD02S1895477.1:578149-595061 GCA_000966675.3 Picea glauca | reverse complement strand
ACCTCTCCCTACCTCCATACTTCCCCTCTTACTTATACGAGTACTTATATGAACATGACCATGACCTATACCATGAAATAGACCTAGACCATCACCTAGACCCCCCTAGCTATATACCCCATTGAGGAAAAGATATGAATTATCTTACTCAATCATTTTTTGAATCTTACCTGGCTAGGAAAATATAGTCGGGAATGTCACCCTGTGTTTTATAGCCTCAAAAATATTTTCCCAATCCACAAGTGATAATGACAAGGGTTTAGGATGATTTATTAATGAAAATAATGTTGCAAAATAACATAATTTTTTTATATAAGTTTCTAAAAAATATACAGATTACAGAAAGTAAATATGGAGATCAAAAAGAAAAAGTAACCAAGTGACAGATACACACAAATGAGACAGAATATAAATTTTCTTTATTTCATTATGAGATATACAAAGTGTTTTTTTTCTTACAAAACCCCTGTGAGGGCATGGACCAAAGTCTAATTTAGAGATCTCTAATGAAAACCATACAAAAGGACTCTAACAAGAAGTAAAAACTGAAATTTGTAATTTGGATCAGCTTTCCAAAGACTACTGCCAATTTGACTCTGCAAAATATCCTTTATCGGCTATGAAACTTAATCCATAAACAAAGAAGTATACATAGACTATCAAGGATGGATCAACACCTCTAAAACAAGCATCTGAATGATTTGGTTCAATTTTGAACCTTGTTTTCTACAATAGGACCCTATTGTCAAAAAGAGAATTAGGCTTTGAATAAACTCAAGAATGAATGAAAACTGAACTATCTCATGAAATCAAAAGAGAAAACCTTAGTCCTTCTTTCTCCTTCTATTCTCCTTTGTTTCTTCTTCTCATTTAGATTTTATGACTTCCAAATAAGTTGAAGTAGTTCAACTACTTTCTTTAGTTAAGTTAGTTTGACTTAACTAATTTAGTTTAGAAGAAATAATAATAGTTAAGGGTCTTTAATTAATAATAACTAGGTAGGTGGGACCCCTTGTGACTCCCTTCTTTTATTCTTTTCAAATTATAAAATAAAACACAAATGGATAATCATTTCAACACATGCCACCCTTGTAAATCCCTTAGATACCTTCAAAATTAAATATTTAAATATCAGAATAATTTAAATCATATCCAAAAATATACAAATATCCACATAATCCATATTATCCAAAAAAGAGCTTGTTGTTAAAACTTTCTACAGACCACTGGCTTCATCAACTCAATCATAAAAACACATAAATCAAAAGCCATACTTGCCACTCTGAGAGGGAATCTTTATTTTACCACTGTTGTCCACCTTTGATTTCCCAAAATTATCTTGTGGTTTATTAGAACCTTGAGGTTGTATCTCACCAATAACATGGGAACAATCATCCTTCAAATGCATGCAGGAAGACACAGATTTTGAGAAGTCATTTGAGGGAGAGGAAGGGGAGGCAACAACTTTTCCTTTATCTTGCACATGGGGGACATCAATTTTAAGCCTTTTACTAGCATGTGAGGATTGAAGAGGTGAATGAATAGGTGAATGGACAGGGGCAATCTAAACATTAGGATTTACAGGTGGTGGAAGAGGTAATGACAAATTGGGCTAGCCATGATGGTGATAGACAATCGGGTTGACAATATCTTTCCATCCATCATTTGCAGGGACTTCTGGTTGCAAGGACACATGACGAGGCACATGCATACTAGGGATGGTCTGAGGCTCGAAGAGAGGTCTCTCTGTTCGGGGTTGTACTATTCCTTTCCCAATTTACTTAAAGAAGCCAACTTGGAACAACTAGTTCAATTCTTGGGGATCAACATCAAAGTGAATGGAAAATCTAGGCCTTCTAGGCCCTCTATTCAAGTTTCCTCTTCCTCTATTATTTTTTCCATGGCTTCCCTGCCGAAGAAAATCATCCCGTAGCAACAATGCATCAGTAACTAAGCCCTTAATAAACCATACATGACATCCTTCTTGCATGAATAAAACATTGGTTCATAAATTGACATGAGATACATGCAAATCCATCCATAACAAACCATTTAATAATCGCCAAGTGAGCAAGGGGTGACATGGTTCATGGGACATATGGAGGGAGTGTAATGAGCGAAAGGTTGTATAATGAGAGTGGACAATTACACGAATACTACTCATCAATTAATTAAATAATTTAACTGTGTAAAATATACCAAAATATCAGTTTCCAACCATTGTTGTGTTATATCTTTTGTAACTGTTACACATACTCTTTTAATTTATTTTATAGAACAGGGATGTCAAAATTAAATCGGCATTATGAGGGGGATGTAATGACTGAAAAGTGGTAGCATGACAGGGACATAATATGGATATTTTTCATATCAAAGTAAATCAAATCAAACAATCAAACATAACTATGTTCATACCTCCACAATTCCATCAGTATTCACTTCTCAAAACCACCATCTAAAATGTTACTTCCTTTACAGATTGCTTGCTGGCTTTAAAAAAAAACAATTCATATGCCCATAAATACTCAATTACAACAGCCTTGGAATCTATATAATATTTATATAGCAATCCTAACAACAATATTGCAATCGATATGTTGAACATAATAACCCTTTGAGCCATGACCATCTATAATTCCAATGTTAAATCTCTTTTTATTTTAAAACCAATAGAAATACACACAGTGCTTCCAACCATTTATATCTAATCCTTATTCTTTAAAATAATAAGAATATGCATAGTAATTACCACCATATGTCCATTATTCAAACATTATTCAACACAATCAAACTGGGCATTAAAACTCTTAATCGGGCCCCAATCCATTCACACACAGGTGTGTTTCAAATATAATCAACATAAGAATTTATTCGAATAACATTCAACAAATAAGATGCAACTCTTCGAGCCCAAGCTTCACTTAAATTAGCATGTATAGACTTCTCAACCAGGAACATAACCAAATTGTTCCAATGAACCAAGCACACATAGTGCTTATTTACCCTTGATTGGATTGAAACAATATCAAGATCATATTTAGGGTTTAAACACAACAAATGGGACTAAGAATAGATGGATCAATCAAAGGAATAAGTGCTTGAAAACATAGAAAGATCGTGCCTTTCAAAATTTACCATAGACATATAACAAGTAAGCATACTCTCGACTATGAGGGTTACCAAAAAAAATGACAGTCAGCCACCTTCGAAAGGAAACGAAAAGAAGCAAACTCTTAAAAAAAATTGTAATATGAGCACCCAAGCACAACCCGTGCTCGACCAAACACATATATAACGCTTCCATTAAACTTCTAGGTGATGTTAAACCCAACTATGCAATTATTTCCAAAAAAAAAGGTTAGTGAGGGAAAAGCTATGATAGCTAGTAGCTCGGGGTTTTGCTAAGACAAGGCAAGAAAATCCTTAAACTTTCAATAGTTCAAATTGCAATCTAGAGGATAAAAAATATCAACCACAGAGAAGAAAATAGAGTGGCAATTCTTAAATATAGAGACTGGTTGTAACACCCATGCACAAAGCTCAGAGCTTGTCAAACATAATAATAAATTTTCACAGAGAACCAGACCCAAAACCCAAGCTGACCGAGCATGGTTCACTGCCATTTTTTCAATAACCTCATACAAAGATTACCCACAACAAGGAGAGCATTTATGCTAACAGTCCATAATAATCAACAAAGAACCCACGGACACAACACCAATTACACAGTTCAAATATCCAATAATAGCTTAAGAAAAACACAAACCGCGAGCAATCCTAAGCCAAAAATTGATTCGAAGGGAAAATAAACCATCATGATGGAAAATTAAGGAATCCATACCTAGTGAGGAAGAAGCTAGATTCTACGCCTCCTTTAAGACCAAGCAACACAGGGCATCAACATTCACCAGTGCCAAAAACAAAAATGCAAGTATGACTAGGGTGATGGGCTTCGAGGGTTGCTTGAGTGACGTGAAGTAAATGCACGTTGCTTCTTCCTCCAACATCATACAATTCAATGTACGAGGCAACCAATTCACCATAATACTAAGCATTTAATCAATCACATAACCATTACCATATCCCATTTGCATAGTGCGCCACCTTTGGTAATGTCAAACCTTATTTTAAAAATAAGAATGTGCTATAACGTTAACTCATGTGTATTCAATATATAACATCCAATAAGGTGCATAAGTCTAGTAGAAAAGGTTTGTTGCACCTCTTTTTGTCACAATAATACATAGAATTAGAGCTTGTGCATAGTCCTTATATTTAAAAGAGCCCTAATATTATCCCTTTTACCAAGATCATATTAAACCAATTAATGCCATATTTAATTGCAATATATAAAAAAACTTATAATAATTATTTCATCCATAGGGAAGCCTTCGCATAATTTGAGAGTGATCATCAAAACTATCAGTGTCATGCATTAATCAACCAATCATCTTATGACACCACATTATTTTAACCATGATTCGAAACAATGAACTGTAGAAGACTGTGTTGGTAACATAACAATAGAAACAAATTATAAGCATAACATATCCATCATAGCGCCACAAGTCTACAAGGGGGTCCCACCTACTAGTTTATTATTAATATAAATAATTAATAGAACTTGGAAATCATTTGTGAGCATAATATTCATCGTTGTGTTTTTAAGCATCAACAAACTAGAGACTCCACAGGGAAATATGTTTCCAATAGATTAAGAACTCAAAATGTCTAGGTTTGTAGACCAGGGGAAACATTATATCAAGGAATTATACATCAGAATGATTATGCGATAGGGGAAGTGAGGCGGTTTAAGGGAAAAAATGATTTGGGATTTGGGGAACAACACGTGGAAAGTGTTACATATGACGGGCTTATTCATGTATGCATACCATTCAATTAATCATAGTGAAAGTGTTCTTTTCTTTAAGGAGAAAAAATTCTGGTGTGCTCTTTTTGAATCTCGGGCAGAGGGAAGAAAAGGAAAGAAGAAAATAGGGATGAAAAACCAATTATCTTATCTAACAACAATACTGGAAGAAGATAAAAATTTCAGTAATGTATTCAAGGAGGGACATCATGATATTTGTGCATCCTTATTGTTATTTATTAACAATACTTGCAGAATAGCATCGTTGTGGCAAAATTGATCCAAAATTTTATTTCTGACAAGAAACGAAATCAATAAAAGAAATAAATAACAGAAAAATAAAACAACAAGCAAAATCAAAGCAGTGAAACAAACTATAATACAAAAGTGATTTCATACAACATTTTCTCTTTCAAACTAGTTCAACATAGTGTTTCAAGTGGGAACAGTTAGTGCTATAGGAAAATAATTGTTGTTCCAAGTCCTTTAGAATATAAGAGTTTGCACCCAGGACAAAAGTGATTTTAAAAGGACCCAACCATAAATTTTGAAACTTTGAATGTCTTCCTCTATCAACGTGAGCTGAATTCCACAACAATACTTTTTCATTGACCTTAAATCTAACAGCTTTTGCACTTTTATTGAATATTTATTTACAGTTTGTTGTCTTCTCTTTATGTTCTCCAAGGCAAACATCCTTTGTTCCTCTAAAGCCAACAATGCATTTATCCTTTGAGGGATATTAGAAGAATTCATTTCTTCAATCTATAGCATAAGTTGTAGAGAAGAAAGTTCCAACTCGGTAGGAAGAATGGATTATTGACCATAAACAAGCTAAAAGGGGGTGCAACCTGTGCTCGCCTTGGTGATAGTGCGATCTTACCAAAGGGCATAAGTGAGGAGGGTGTGCCATTGACAAGTCTTATCTTCAATGAGCCTCTTGATAATTCTAATCAGATTTTTGTTAGTAGACTTGGCTTGCCCATTTACGTGAGGGTAATAAGTTGATGAGGTAAAATGTTTAACTCTTAGTTTATCTAGAAACCGAGTCATCTTAGAAGAAATAAAAGCGGGGCCGTTATCTTTAATAATCTCTAAAGGAATGCCAAATATGGAAAAAATATTAGTTTCAAGGAAAGAAATAACCTGCTCATCCTGCGAATGCTTAAATGGGACAGCTTCAGTCCATTTCGTAAAATAATCTATGGCTGTCAAGATGAAAACTTGCCTTGCTAAAGATGGAGGATTAATAGGACCAATAAAGTCTAGACCCCATTTTGAAAAAGGAAATTCAAGGAGGAAAGGTTGTAAAGGCATGGCAGAAAGACATTATTTCCCAGTGAATTTTTCGCACTTGTCACAAGATCTTGAAAAATTATAAGAATCTCGAAAATCAAAGGTCAATAATACCCTTTTCTTATAATTTTAAAAGCAATTGTTTTAGAAGAAAAGTGACCACCCACATGAATATCTTAATCTTAAGATCCATGGCTTTCCTATAACAATTTGTGTGCTTCCTCATTATTTACACATCGAAGTAATATACCATCGACGGATCCCCTAAACAAGAAGTCTCCTAAAATGACATATCTGGAAGATTCAAGACTTATCCATCTCCTTTGATGAGTATCTAATTTATTTGGACATCTCTGATTTTGCAAGTAATACACTAGATCTTTATACCATGGATTTTCAACTATATGAAGGATTTGACTATCAATGTAAAATAGTGTTGATGGAGGGCTATCTTGTTCATCCATTTATTCACTTGCTTCAGCAAATTGATCAAAGTAAAGGGATAAGTCACGTCCCTTAATGGTTTTTGAAGTCATGATGGTTAAATCATGCTCGTGTATCTTGGCAAGCCAATGTGAAAGATTCCCTAAAAGATAATTCCGTGAGAGAAAAAACTTGATTGCAAGTAAAGGGAGTTTTACCAGTGTATTCTTACCTAAGATAAAGTGGTGAAATTTCTCCACAACTTTAACAAGAGCGAAAGCATGCTTTTTAATATAAGAATATTTGACTTCATCATCTGATAAGATTTAACTCATGAAAGCTACTGGTTTTTCATTATTATTGTCATCACATTGTATGAGGATAACAAAGACTGCTTCCTTTGTGGCATTAGTATATATAATAAACTCTTTCTCAAAATCCGTCTTCGCCAAAACCGATGCGGAACTGATTTCCTTCTTAATTCTTACAAAAGAATTCTTGATGTCATCAGTCTAATAAAAGAGTGATCTTGCTTAAGAATAATGATTTTTTTTTACCATTACAATAAAATTAGGAACAAACCTATAGACAAAGTTGATAATTCCCATAAAGGTTTGAACCTCCTTTTTGGAAGTGGGGGAAAGAAGGTTTAGAATAGCAGCAATCCTTTTGGGATCTATGATTATTCTTGAATCAGAGACAACATGCCCAAGGATTTTTCCCTTGGCAACACCAAAAATAGAATTAGAAGGGTTTAAAGAACTGTCGAATTTCCTGCATCGCATGAGAATCTTTCTAAGATGACCAAAATGATCCAATCAGTTCTTTGAATATACAGTCAAGTCATCAAGATAAATCTGAATAATCTTACTGATTAGATCGTCAAAAGCTATCTGCATAGCTCTTTGGAAAGTGGCACCTGCATTAGATAATACAAAAGGCATGCATTCATAAGAAAATGTGCCCCGACGTGTAATGAAAGTGGTTTTGTATTTATCTGTCCTTTTTACCTTGATCTGATTATAACTAGAAAAACCGTCAAGTAAGGACATCATATATGACCTACAACTTGCTGCAAAATCATTTCCATATTATGGAGAGGAAAATGGTATTTTCTACTCACTCTATTTAATGCACATAAATCAATGGAAAGTCGGATATGACCAGTTGTTTTCCAAATGAGAACCAAATTGGAAACCCACTCAAAATACTTAACAGGGAAAATTATCCCAGCCTTCAAGAGTTTTTCCAACTCCTTTCAAATAATCGCTTCAAGTGCAGGGTTAATGGGTCTTTGTTTTTTCCTAACCGATTTTATGCCTTCCTTGATAGGAATGGCATGTTGTATAAGAGAAGGATCAAAACCACGAAGATCCTCATATGACCAAGAAAAAACATCTTGAAATTCATGAAGTAACTCGGTGAATTTCAACTTTTCTTCATTAGTACATTGGGCACCTATCTTAACATTCTTTGGGGAATCGGATGTCCCAATGTTCAAGAAAATGGTTTCACCCAATTTCGTTTTTGAATCCTCTTCTTTATGTGTTTCTTTTTTTCCTACATCACTCCATGAAAATGAACTTTCTAGAGGAGTCAAGCCCTTCGAAATTTTGTTGTTTTCCATGGATATAATCTCCTTCAGCTTATATGGTTCATTTTGTATGAAAGAACAGATGCTTTCATCACTATGGAAGACCTTCTATGACTCTACATTGTGAGCGATATGTGGACGATACAAATATTTAAAATTACAATCAGGTCTTTGTGGTAGAAGTTGTCGAGTGGGAGAGGTTGCAAAAAGAGCTAACTTGTCAGCCATTGAATTCAATTCCCTTTTAACATGAGTGATGTTAAATGATAATACGTTCGAGATAAGTGCCCAAACATTTTTTGTGTAGTGTTTCATTAATTTGTTTCTAGGAGAATATATTTTACGTACAAGGTTTACAACAATTTCAGAGTCCCCAAAAACTCTATGGTGACCACAACCTAAATTATAGGCATTTTCAATGCCTAACAGTAATTCTTCAAATTTGGTGATGTTTTTTGTGCAAGAAAATTATAACCTATAGGAAAATTTGTGAATTTTACCTTGATCCAGGTGGATATCGGTGGCCACCTACCTTTTCCAACTGGCTCAAAACACTTTTCTAGCAATTTTGGCAACTTACTATTTTTAGTAGTTTTAAATTTCCGGGGCCATTTTGAGGGCTTAAATGAATTTTTTTTCGGGATAAAAATTATTAATGATATCCAAAGGAATGATTGAGCCCCCAAAATGAATATCCTTGACGATACCTTTCCAATGGGATATCATACGCCTAAAATAGAGATCGTATGTAAAAGTTACGACCCTGAAAAGTTGATGTACTAACTTACCTAAATGGGGCCCAAATAACTTTTGGCGCTTCATCTCCTAGGGTTAGGTTTTTGGATGTCTAGGGTTTTTGGCATTCCGGTTTATTGTAAAAAGGCCTTTAGAGCCTCATTTTAATCATCTTCTTGCGAATGAGAGTAGCTATGAAATCTCTTCTCAGAGATAAGTTGCCACCATTCTAGCGAGTCTTTCACTCTGTATTTTTACAGTCTCTATACATTTCTTTCATTAATAGAAATTGTGTATTACTGTATATATTTTTTTATGGTTTCATCTATGATACATTTAAGTTATATTATTGAATATCTGTGATATCTATGTGCATTTATTTATTATATCTCCGCTCTCATTTCATGCCAAAAATAATCCAGATCAGTGGTATTAGAGCAGGTTGTTCTTGATCGTTTTTTCAGTGCATGTCCCCGACGAGGTCCGAGTATAGAAATTTGGGTCTCAAGCTTGTCTTTCTTTAGGAAAATCACTCTCTCACACCCAAGAAACCCTCAATGGTGGAAGAAAACAAAAATGATGGAGCAAACGATCCTATTAGCCTGTTGCTTGAGCAAGCTCTCACACGACAGAGGGACGAAATGATGGAGAATTTTTCCCACACCCTTCAATGCCCGCCGATAGAAACAAGTGCATATTCATCAAAAAACCACTTTGGAAGCACCTATCCTTTCAAGGTACATGTTAATTTTGATATTCCCATATTTGAAGGTCAGATAGATGCGGATGCCCTAGACAAATGGTTAAATATGTTATAAGTTTATTTCTCTGTTCACAATTTTTCTGATAGAGAAAAGATCAACTTCGCACTCCTTAAAGATCTCCCTCATGTCAAACATTGGTGGGAAACTCACTGGGAGTAGAGTTCCGTAGAGGAGTCTAGAATATATGGGGTCAAGCCCACTTGGAATTTTTTTGTGGATGTGGTAAAGGAACAATATTACCCTATTGGAAACTATGAGGACCAATACATGAGATGGACCACACTGCGGAAAGAGAGGGGCCAAGAAGTTACGGAGTTCACCAATGCCTTCCATACCTTGCACACCAAGCTGGGTATCAAAGAATCCAAACAAGATTTGGTTTTGAAATACCATGGGGCTCTACACAGATACATCCAAACTGAAATGGATTTTCTGGACATCTCATCACTTGGTGCTACTTATCGATATGCTATTAAAATTGAGCAGAAATTTAAGCACCAAAACAAACGGGATTTTGGGTCTGCAAATCCGCAAAAACCAATGTATGATAGAGACAACCCTAACAAACAGTCTCCTGAAAACCAGTCCAAGCCACAGGAAAAGAAGGGTCAAGGGAAGACAAAGAATGACACTAGAAAATGGTGCGATTTCCACAAAATCCCTTGGCACAACACCGATGAATGTCGCTCAAAATAGTCATTGGTGGTTGAGATCAAAGACAAGGAGTCAAACCTTGATTCAGAATATGATTATGAAAATACTAGTAAAAGATAGATCATCGACATAGACCCCACTTCTATTGTCACAACCGTGGCAATTCAACTAGAAGAACCAATAGATCCCGAAGAGGGGGAGTGCCTTTTTCATTCATAGATGTGGGTGAAGGGGACCCCACTTCATTTTATTGTTGATAGTGGAAGCCAGAAGAACCTCATCTCAACAGAGGTCATCAAACAGTTGGGATTGTCAATAACACCACACCTGCAACCATACAACATCGGGTGGCTTCTCCAAGGATGAGATCTTTGTGTCAGCTAGAAGTTTCGATTATCATACGAAATCAAGCCCTTCAAGGATGAGGTATTATGTGATGTTTCCCCACTAGATGTATGTGATGTTCTCTTGGGCCAACCATATATGTGGAAGTGCCATGTTGTTTATGAGTCTCGACCCCACAATGTCATTATTTCTCTGGGGGATCATCTCTATAGAATAACAGAGGTAGTTCTAACTATTGTTACACCTAAAAAGTGTTGCAAGGTAGTATCTCATACTGCAAAATTCATCTTCTTCAAAATCTATTCAAAAGGGGAACAAAAGAACACTACAACCACTACAGCCTTGCCCCAATCACCTTCTATCCAACAGAAGCAGGTTGACAAGCTTGTAGCAAAGCGAAGATTCCTTAGGCACATCATCCTTTGATGTAGCTCAACTTGCTGAACAGCCTCAACCTCAATAGTTTCATGACATACTTCCACAAACTGAGCAGTGCGACGTCTCCAGCAAGGCACGCAGCTCACGAAGATGCAGATTCAACAAATGCTTTTGTCTCTCCCCAGGGAACTCAATGAAATGGAGACCATTGCTTCCTAATGAGGGAGGATTGATCCAGGTGGATATTGGTGGACAACCACCTTTTCCAACTAGCTCAAAACAATTTTCTGACAATTTTGGCAACTTACTATTTTTAGCAGTTTTAAACTTCCGGGGTCATTTTGAGGGCCTAAATGAATGTTTTTCAGGATAAAGTTTCTCAATGATAGTCTAAGGCATGATTGAGCCCCCAAAATGAATCTCCTCGATGATATCTTTCCAGCAGGCTACCATCCGCCTAAAATGAAGATCATATGTAAAAGTTACGACCCCAAGAAGTTGATGTACTAACTTACCCAAACGGGGCCCACATGACTTTTGGCGCTTCATCTCCTAGGGTTAGGTTTTTGGATGTCTAGGGTTTTGGGAATTATTTTTTATTGTAAAAATGCCTTCATATCCTCATTGTAATCATCTTCTTGTGAATGAGAGTAGCCGTCACATCTCTTCTCAGAGATAAGCTGCCACCATTCTAGCGAGTCTTTCACTCTATATTTTTACAGTCTTTGTACATTTCTTTCATTAATAGAAATCGTGTATTAATGTATATCTACGTTTATGGTTGCATCTATGATACATTTATGTTATATTATTGAATATCTGCGATATCTCCGTGCATTTCTTTATTATATCTCCGCTCTCATTTCATGCAAAACATAATCCGGATCATACCTACAGGCGAGTACAATATAATTCCATCTCCATTACCTTCATTGGACCATGAACCATCAAAGTGCATATGCCACATCCCATCCCCTAGGTCAATTTGGTCCAAGGTAGTGTTATCCTCATCAACAAAGATGGAGTACACTCCTAAGTCCTCCTCGACATAATTTACATTAGGTTGTGGAATACTTTCTATATATGGTGAAATAATTCCCTCCCTTAGGACTATGATGTTCTTTCCATTCCAAGGAATGGATAACTGTGTTCCACCAAGTGAGAGATATCCACCTGTTAGAGATTTCCATTCTCTTCCTAATATGATTGAATAATTACTTACTGACATGTCAAGTACTTGAATATTAGGGTTGTCCTTATTTCAGGATGCACACACAAAACCAAAGTCACATCTTTGATTTCACCTATGGTTGATTGTTGTAAACTATTATAAGAGAGAATGCTTCTGGAATTTTCATTTGTACAAGACAAGCCTAGTTCTTCCATAATAATTTTCAACACAACACTTGGGCCTGAACTGCCGTCAATTAGACAACAATGGGATATTTTGTCCATAATCTTTACAGAAATGAAAAATGGTGGATTTTTTACAGGGTGTCTAAAGCTATTTACACCTACTTTATTTACACTAGAATCCTCTTCTTTTACCTCTTCAGAGAGATTGGCTATGGTGGAAGATTTTCTTTCCATGAAATTTTTTAGATGCGTTTTTTGCTTAGGGACGACAACCATGTCCAGAAGAGTAACATCGGCCTTGATATTAGCCAATTGGTCGAGAATGTTGTATTTGGAAGAGGGAAGAGGGGAGGGAGTTCCTTGACTATCAAGAGTCTTGGTATCTTGTTCAACAACAACTAGTGAATATGATCTTGGGCTAGAAAAAGTACGAGGGGGATCATATTTTCCCTTTGAAGCATAGGATTTATTCCTAGTGTTTATGATCATAACATCCTCTGGTTCTGTGAAATATAGAACAAAAATGGTAGTTTCAGGCCTTTTTCCAAAGATTTTATCTTTGGCACTCTTATTTACCTCACAAGTACTTTCCTCATGATGTTCCCTGCATAAATTACACCAACTGGGAGACATGTTGGCTTTGGGATGAAATTTGTTTTCATTGGGACTCCTAAAAGGTGGTGAAGAAGAAGATGAGGCCCCAGGAGCAAGTGAAGGGACATTTCCTTCCGCTCATATGCTATCATTCAATTATTCATATCTTGTACAATATGTAAGAGGAAAGACATGTTCATTTGTTTAATTTAGTCTCCCTTGGGAAGACATGTTCTTTCTAGTTGTTCTTCATACTCTATATAAGTATGCAGAAAGGAACCAATATTTTCAATAGATTTTTCTTCAAGCCTATGACAATAAGGGGAAGGTAGAGCATTATAGTAATGCATAAAAGAAGCTTTGTTCTGAGGGAGAATAAGTTTGGGAATTTGGTTATATAACTTGGTGAAATGTAGGTTGAAAGACTTGATAGTCTCATCATCTTTGTACGCAATGTTATTGTATTCCCGTAATTGTTTGGTTTGGATCTTAGACTGTCCATAAGTAGATTTGAACCAGTAAACTAATTCTTCCCAAGTGGAAAGAATCTTGGGAGGGAGATCAAAGAAATTTGTCGCTGGTTTCCTTTCAGGGGAGTTAACAAATAAGTGCATACAAGTATCATTGTCATTAGTTCATGTATTGTGACAAGCATTAGAGAATGCCACCAAGTGTTCATTTGTAGTGACTGTGTTATTTCCATAAAACCTATGGAGATGATCTTTGAATTTTGGAAGTGGATGAGTAGCAGGTGATAGGTTCAGAGGACATGCCACGGGGTAGTAGTAGCATCCTCTTCGAGTTGAAAGAGTCCATACTTCTTTATGACCTCGGTGAGGTTGGTAGTAGATTGGACAGGGACTTGATGGCTATACAAGCTACCAATCATTGATGAGGTTGAAGGTTGAGATGAAGAAGCACCTCCAGTGCCACTAGATCCACCCACATATGTCATTTTGTGAAAGATGGATAAGGGAGAGAAAGACAAACTGGCCAAATCAGATAAAGTTCTTCTTAGAGTACCTTGTTGGCTTGACAAAACAATGTTTCTTCTTCCTATTTCAGCGATAGGGGTGATTTTAGGAGATAAACCACTTCTTCTCCTGGAGATGCAAGGGTTTAAGAACATGAAAATAAGATCAAAACTTTAGGAAAAAGAAAGCTATAGCTGATTTCTAGGATACCTTTTCCCAACCTCCCAATGTTCTCCAACACTTATGTCTTGTTCAATTACTGTGCACGAGAGTTCAAGCTCGGCCCCAGTATTAGCAGTTTATAATATGGTATTGAATAAATCTAAAGCAATGTTTTTCTAGTCTTCAAGACCGGGCTCAATATTGGGCTGCCTTGTAACAGGTATTGTCATGAAGGAAAGAAAAAAATCAAAGAATCAAAAGAAGAAATATTCAATGATAATCACGAATACAAAACAAAGAGATATGGAAGATCTCCCCAGTATGGTCGCCAAATAACCAAATAAATGTTGAGGAAAATATATGAAATATCTTACTCAATCATTTTTGAATCTTGCTTGGCTAGGAAAATATAGTCGCAAATGCCACCCTATGTTTAATTGCCTCAAAAATATTTTCCCAATCCACAAGTATTAATTACAAGGGTTTAGGCTGATTTATTAATGAAAAGAATGTTGCAAAATAACATAAAATTTTTATATAAGTTTTTGAAAAATATACAGATTATAGAAAGTAAATATGGAGATCAAAAAGAAAAAGTAACCAAGTCACATCTACACAGAAATGAAACAAAAAAATAATCTTATTTATTTCATTCTGAGATATAAAAATTGTTTCTTTATTTACAAAACCTCTGTGAGGGCATGGAACAAAATCTAATTTAGAGATCCCCAATGAAAAAAATACAAAAGGACTCTGACAAGAACTAAAAACTGAAATTTATAATCTGGATCAACTTTCCATAGACTACTGCCAATTTGACTCTGCAAAATATATGTTATCAGCTATGAAACTTAATCCATAAACATACAAGTATACACAAACTATAAAGGATTAATCAACACCTTTAAAACAAGCATCTGAATGATTTGGTTCAGTTTTGAACCTTGTTGTCTACAATAGAACCCTACTGTCAAAAAGAGAATTAGGCTTTGAATAAAATCAAGAATGAATGAAAACTTGACGGAAACCGCACTCTCCACAGTCGGTCGCTCCACCAGGACCTTCTCACTCCATGGCCCGAAGAGTCGATGCTCTTCCAACTCCTACTCGGGAGTTCTATCACCCACAGTATTCTCGGGAATCCTCCCCTTCGGAACTCGGGAAGTCGGGTTTTGCGGACTCGCGAACCTTATGCGCACCTCCCGTGCAACATGAAACCTCCGAATCCCGATCCGCGATGCCAACGGTCAACGCTCTTGGTCTCGGGGATTTTCCTATCGGGAAATCGGCAGGTGTGAGGCCGGGAGGTACTTACCTTTCGAATCCCCAAACACCGATGTGCCGATATGCCTCCACGCGTCTCCCACTGACGTCCGGGTCCCACACTGCCACGTCACGTCGGGACTTCGCGACTCGCGGATCCTCGACTCCAAAACTCTTGCCTTTGGAAACCCTGAATGCTAGAATTCCGATACTCCAGATTCGTGCCACCTGTCCACTCTCGGATCAATGGTCTCGATCAAATCGGGAAATCGCCCTTCGCGATTTCAATGTGCATGGGATTCTTGCCCTCACCAATCCCGATTCGCCGATGTGCGATGGAAATGGTTTCCCTGTGCGCCTGCGGCTTAAACCTCTCGCAGCTCCTCCGCGATCAACGGTACACTAGAGTTCAGGACTCTCCGCGATCAACTCCAGTCACCGATTCTCTTCCTCTATGAAGAGTTCTCTGCTCCGCCACCTTTTCCTGTGTGGCCTCTACTGAATCAATTTCTCAATGAGCCAAAGGGCTATCCCTTCGGAGCTTCGTCCTCTGATTCCTTCAGAGAACCTTCATGCACCCGCTCACCCTTCAACCTTCAACCACTCTCCGAGCGTCGAAGTTCTCCTGGGATCTGTGCACTCACGCTTTCAACAGCCTCGCCTCTTTCCTCTTCTCAGACCTTCTTCTGATACCTCATCCGACCTGCACTCGCCTGCCCGGTTCGAATGTCCCAAACTACTCTGGGGAAAAGAGAAACAAGAGTTCAACTACTTAGCCGCCTCAACACACTCTATGCGGAGGTATTCGACTGCACTCGATGCAGGAATCTCACGGCTCAAGAAGAAAAACAATTGAAACTCATTCTCTCAGGTTCCTAACCTGATATGCAATCACATATGCGACGTAGAAAAGATACGCATAAAAGGAAGCAAGCAAACAAAAGCATAACATCAACAACACAAAAGTATCAAACACATCCATGGTGATTGAATCAGGCTCTTCCTATTAATTCAATAACTGTACATGGAGTTTCTTCACAGGCTCTCTCTTGGCTCTGCTCTCTCTTGCTCTTGTATGAATGAATGAGAATCTGAATAATGTTACAATGATACACGGGAGGGTGTCTATAGGAATGATACACGGGAGGGTGTCTAATCTACAGTTAATTCCTATATATCAACATTAATTCACATAAATGCCTTCCTATCTACTAATACAATACAACTACGCTTGGCTTTGAATGCCTCATCCAAACGGCGGCGCAACAATCTCCAAAGCATTTCAAAATGTGCGTGCTGGCACTGTCCAGCTGTATGATCTTTCTCCGTGCGCGCTGGCTCGCTTGATGACGTGTGGATGCTCCTGCATCATACTCCTCGGCTCAAAAGTTTTCATGGGCTCCTGCTCATGAGCTCCTGTACTGTCTGCCCATGTTTCAAAATCACTGCTTCAGTCTCCCAGCTGGCATCCTCCACTGGGTGATTCTTCCATTTCACCAGGTAC
>JZKD02S1895477.1:529001-560863 GCA_000966675.3 Picea glauca | reverse complement strand
CTCCCCCCCTTCCTCTCACTCTCTCTCTACCCGCCCTCTTTTTCTCCCTCTCCCTCCCTCTCACACACTCAAACACTCCTTATCCAACACCCCTCTCTTTCTTGCTATTCCCCCCCTCTCACACTCACACATTCTCTCTCTACCCTCTTCCTCCCTATATCTCTCCCCCTTCCCTCTCTCTATCTCTACTCTCTTTCTCTCCTACATCTACCACCACTTTCTCTCTCTCATTGTTAGTCTCATTTTCACTATATCTCCCTCCCTCTCTCTCCTTAGTCTAGGCCTCCAAACCATTCATTGCAATATCACTATCTCTCTACCTCCAAATGATCCTTTCAATTTGGTTTCACTAAAATATTATAGTATATAAGCCTCCAAATGGTCATAATGTCCATTTCAGTAGGTTCCATTCCTCCAAATATCTTGTCACCAAACCCAGAGCTTAACGTAGACCATGACCTAGGTCACCACATAGAGCCATATCTAGATTTAGACATTGACCTAGATCTTGATGTAGACAATGACATAGACCCCCCTAGCTCCATATAAGACTAGGAATAAGTTATACTCAATCCTTAACCCCAACTTAACTTGAGCCCTTAGTGAATTATGCATATACCTTGTGTAAAACCTGTGCACTCACATCACCCACATCTTGGTGCTCTAACCATTTCTCTATCCTTGAAAACATTTTCAATCCTAATCCCTTAGGCCTTAGTTGTCTCCATAATCCTATACAATTTTATTCATAAAAAGGTTTGGTGGATATTAAATGCTATATCCATTTCATTAAGAGAACGCACATGCTCCTATGACTTGATTGATTTGGTCATTTATGCTCAATAAGAATGCACATGTGTTCCTATAAAGAACAAACGCTTTAGTGTGCATGTGTTCTAGGAAGGCGTGCATGCTCCTGCTAGGAGTTTTTTGGTTCCAAGCATACCCCACCTCATCTATCTCATGCTTGAGAAAAAATGTGAAAGCTTCAAAGAAAAGCATCCTGCACAAACAAGTTTTACTTTTTTTAGTGTTCTTGTTACATTCTTAAATACTTTTGTGCTATTGCCAGACCATTGTAGGAAAATTTGGAAAACAACTTTTTCAAGTGCAATTGGAATTGTTGTTTGTATGTAATTGTGTCTTCTTGGAATTGGAAGACAAATTTTTCCAATTGCAATTGGAATTGTTGTTTGTATATTCTTGTGTCTTCTTGGAATTGGAAGACAAATTTGAGGAAGTGCGATTGGAATTGTTGTTTGTATCTTCTTGGACTTGGAAGACAAATTTGTCCAAGTGCAATCGGATTTTTTTTTTTGTATCTTAATGTGTCTTCTTGGAATTGGAAGACAAATTTTTCCAAGTGCAATTGGAATTGGAATTAGTAGATGTGTCTTATTTTTTAATACAAAAAACAAATTCTCCACTTGGTTGTGCTTGTTTACTTAATACAGAGACAAATTTTTGGTGGATGTTTGAAAGCCAATTCTTATATTTAAACATGGGGAACCACCATATTTGAGAAAGAAATTCATCGAGAAAAAAGGAACCGATCTAAAAGGTATAAGAAGAAATAGAAAAATAAAATTTATGTATGTCAAAGCGTAGGCTTTCCCATAAGGTAAATCCAATTTCTAGCATAATAGATGCCAATACTGTTTCTGCTTCATCAACAGAAGCAAAGTGCAAGAGTTCATTAGAGAGTGATCCAAACAATATCTCATTAAGACAACTTTTTGTGGATGGACATATTATGGAAGATTTTCTTGGAGTTTATTATACAATGGATGAAATTAGAGAAGCAAATGGTGTACAACATTGCGGTGAAGAAGGTCATGTGGTGCAATCTCTTGTTGGACAGCCAAATTTGCACTCTCCTCCCATAGTTGATCCGTCAGTGATTGAAGGGGAGAGAAATGTAACATTGTTAACTCCACCATAGGGAGGTCAAGAGTCCCAAAATATGGGTTTATCGTCCCTACCTAGATTGAGCACCGTGTGACAAAGAACACCTAAATGAATTCAAGTCGATGAAAGTGGTCTAGCATCACTTGAAGGTAAATTACCTAACCGTAATATTCGTTATCACTCTTATAAAATCATTCAAGAATATTTTTAACCAAAATCCAATGCTGCTAAATGTCAATTATTTTTGTCTTTTTTAAAATCTAGAAGTTTGGCTGCTGTTAGGAGAATTGTAGGCATTAAAATAGTCAAAAGTGTAGAAACAAGTAATCATATAGTAAGAAACCTTGTATATTATTTTCAAAGATTTGGTAAGAATTCTCATTCTAAATACCACAATGCAACTTGACGTGTCTTGTCCAAATAAATTGTTAGCAAGATTACAAGAAAACATCATTTTCTACAACAAACCTCTCACCTCTTGAAATGTAATGTAAAAACCCTAAGAATGTATTCTCATAGATGAGATAGCCTCGACATAGGTTCCCCAATAGGTTTGTGGGCCTTCACTAGAAGGCTACCTCATTCTAACATAATTTAATTGGAGTGGTTAAGGGACTAGTTCAGGATTTATGGCATGATAACAAAAGGCCCTCTTCCAACCAAAAAATGTACTAAAATTGAGAAGGGGATATAGGGACCATGAACCCCATATTAAACACTATATTGACATTACACATATAGAATTGTATGAGATATTCATAACAGTACATAGTGCACTTGACTTAGGCCAAAGATCTTTCTATAAATGCAAGCCTTGGTATGTTTGAATAAACACAATTTGTAACACGTGTTTTTGAAGATATCACATTGAGTATGGTTATTATTATCACACACACACGCACACACACTCACACACACACACACACACACACATATCGTGTTTTGCACAACACCCTTTTACAGTAATGCCTAGTTATATTTCCACCATCATCATCTAGAGACTTTATTCACAACATCTTGTGTACAAGGCCAGAGGGTTTTACATTTTATCAAAATGCATGCTTGGATGGGACATTTCCCAGTGGCGGTGGAATGGAATTACTAAGAAAGTGCATCCATGTAAGAGATACGTATGAATTGGGGAGGAAGGAGGTTTCCTTGCAAATATTTAAATATGTGACATATGATATTGATGGAGGACAGGAAAGAAAAAAAGATACAATTGGTTACTTCCCAAGTATGAGTTTGTGACTTCATGAAGGAATTCATTGAAAAGACACAACATTATGTTCAACATGTCCATGTGGCTCGATGGAAGTACGAGCATTTTAGAATATGAAAATACATAGTTCCTATTGGTACTGTGTTATCAATGGTTGATTTTGCTGTTAAATACACCCTTCAACCACAAA
The DNA here is from genome assembly GCA_000966675.3 of Picea glauca. Lineage (NCBI taxonomy): Eukaryota > Viridiplantae > Streptophyta > Pinopsida > Pinales > Pinaceae > Picea > Picea glauca. The sequence continues at coordinate 557,543 of JZKD02S1895477.1, read as the reverse complement.
ATGAGATTCAAAGCCAATATTATCACTCATAACATGTCAACATAATGGTACATATCACATACAATCATGGACCAGATAATAAGAAACAAAAGATAGTTATATTGAAAGAGTATCACTTCTACATAAGTGATTATTGGTGCCATGACTTAGCCTATGTACAACAATGTTTTCAGTTGTTCTAGAATCATTTTAAGGAGAAGAACATACATATGGATCAACGTTGGATTTGGTTAGATGGTTGTGCAGGTCAGTTAAAAAATGCTTGTGTATTTCAATGGTTTTGTATGTTGCAAAAAAAACTAAAGGTACCACACATTTGGAACTATTTTGAGACTGGGCATGGGAATGCGGAGCATGATGGAGAAGGTGCATGCATAAAAAGATCATTACATAGGAAATGAATGAATTTCACTACTACTTCCCTCATTCGATATGCAAAATCCATTTTTGAATGGTGTTCTTCAGTAATGGGAGAGATAACATGAGCCCATGAAGACTAATCACAAAAGAAAGGACATGTACATATATATTTTTGGGAGGTATTCGATGGAGATCGATGACATTGGTATTAATGCAAAACAATCCAGGGAACTCATGGATTCCATTCAGTTAGAACATCATACAATGAAATAATTGAAATATGGACATGAAAACTCTCTTTCTTTTGTGGTTCATGTAGTAGTAATGAATGGGATGATTGTGAATCGAAAGACTGGGTTGATAGATGGGATCATGTATTAGTCCCCATTGGTGAACTTATAAATATGTAATTTTTGCAATTAGAGGAGGACCAATCAAGCATTTCAGTAGATTATGATCATGTCTTAGATCTCATACTGCAAGGTTCATTGAATCCTTCTATTAAATTTTAAATAACTAGAATGAATGTGTTATGCTCTGGTCATTTAGTGGACTAACATTTTCGCACTCCTTTTTTTGCAAGGCACATATACACAATGGTTTCCCTAAGAGATAATGAATGGGGCACTGATTATTGGTTGGCACGATTCTTAGAGGGAAAGGAGACCCTCATGCGATTAGTAACCGACTATGAAGGCATTGAATTTTTGATAGGGTCGATGGTTATTAAAGGAGAATATCTGACACAGGATGAAAGAACACGAAAGAAAGGTGGTTATGTATTTCAATATTATAAACCAGGTCAAGTTGTATACACTTTACAAACTTGGTTATCGGTACAAACCTCCAACTACAAACAATTCCAAGTAAGAACTCATCAAAGGTATGATACTTCTTTCCTTACTCTGAGCATGAGAAGTTAACGGAAACCGTTATTATTAGAATTGATCCCTATGGTTTACTTGAATGACCATCTAGGTATCTAAAACGAATAATTTTGGCTTCATTTTGACTATTGTTCAAATATTTGTAATGCTGTTAAAATATACCCTGCCTTAAAACATACCCCATACCATGCCTTGTCGTGCCTTGCCTTGCCTTTCCTTTCCTTCCCTTCACTTTCCATGTCATTCCTTTCCTTCACCTGCCATGCCATTCCTTTCCTTCACTTTCCATGCCATGCCTTTCCTTAACTTTCCTTTCCTTTCCTTCACTTTCCTTGCCTTCACTTGTCTTTCTTTTTCCATGTCTTTCCTTCACTTAACTTGCCTTACCTTACCTTTCCTTTCCTTAACTTGTCTTTCCTTTTCCATGCATTCACTTACCTTTCCTTGCCTTCACTTTCCATTCCATTCCTTGTCTTCACTTGCATTTCCTTGCCTTCACTTGCCTTGACTTGCCTTGCCTTAAATTCAGTTACCTTGCCTTTCCTTCACTTTCCATGCCATGCCTTGCCTTTACTTTCCTTGACTTATCACTTGTCATTCACTTTCCTTTCCTTTCCTTATCATTTTCCATTCACTTTCCTTTCCTTTCCTTATCACTTTCCATGCCATGCCTTTCCTTCACTTGCATTATCACTTTCCATGCCTTGCCTTCACTTTCCTTTTCGTTCATTTCCTTCACTTGTCTTGCCTTTCCTTTCCTTTCCTTCACTTTCCTTGACTTGCCTTGCCTTCACTTTCCATGCCTTGCCTTTCCTTCACTTACCTTTCCATTCCTTACCTTCAGTTGCCTTTCCTTGCCTTCACCTGCCATGCCTTTACTTGCCTTCACTTTCCTTTCCATGCCTTGCCTTCACTTTCCATGATGTTCCTTGACTTTCCTTGTCTTGTATTTCCTTTCCTTTACTTTCCTTTCCTTCACCTTCCTTTCCTTCCCTTGCCTTGCCTTGCCTTCCCTTGCCATGCCTTGCTTTTCCTTCACTTTCCTTTTCATGCCTTGCCTTCACATTCCTTGCCTTGCCTTGCCTTGCCTTGCCTTCACTTTCCATGCCTTGCCTTGATTTCACTTGCATTGCCATGCCTTTCCTTCACTTTCCATGCCTTTCCTTCACTTTCCTTTCGATGCCTTTCTTTCACTTTCCTTTCCTTTCCTTTCTTTTACTTGCCTTGCCTTCACTTTCCATGCCTTTCCTTCACTTTCCTTGCCATGCCTTGCCTTCACTTTCCATTCCTTGCCTTGAGTTTCCTTGCATTTCCTTTCCTTCACTTGCCTTGCCTTGCCTTGACTTTCCTTTCCTTCCCTTGTCATGCCTTGCCTTTCCTTCACTTTCCTTTCCATTCTTTGCCTTGAATTTTCTTGCCTTACCTTTCCTTTCCTTGCCTTCACTTGCCCTTCCTTTCCTTTCCTTTACTTTCCTTCCATGTCTTTCCTTCACCTTCCATGTCTTTCCTTCACTTTCCTTGCCTTACATTTCCTTGCCTTTCCTTCACTTTCCTTTCCTTGCCTTACCTTGCCTTCACTTTCCACGTCTTTCCTTTCCTTCACTTGCCTTGCCTTCTCTTTCCTTTCATCCACTTTCCTTGCCTTGCCTTTCCTTCACTTGCCTTGCCATGCATTACCTTCAATTTCCATGCTTTTCCTTTCCTTCACTTGCCTTGCCATGCCTTTCCTTCACTTTCCTTGACCTGCCTTCACTTGCCTTTCCATGCCTTGCCTTCACTTTACTTTCCATGCCTTTCCTTCAATTTCCATTCCTTGCCTTCACTTTCCTTCCCTTTCCTTGCCTTGTCTTGCCCTTTCCTTCACTTTCCTTTCCTTTCCTTCACTTTCCTTTCCTTCACTTTCCATGCCTTGGCTTGCCTTCAATTTCCTTACCATGCCTTTTCATCAATTTCCATGCCTTTCCTTCACTTTTCTTGTCTTTCCTTTCCTTTCCTTACCTTCACTTTCCTTGACTTGCCTTCAATTTCCATGCCTTTCCTTTCCTTCACTTGCCTTGCCATGCCTTTCCTTCACTTTCAATGCCTTTCCTTCACTTTCCTTGCCTTCACATGCCTTGTCTAAACATATGTAATAAGCAATGACCAAAACCCTAGTGCCAGAGATAATCCAAGATATGGTTTTTCAGTGGAACAAATGACAACAGAGCCCCCCCCCCAGTTGAAACATGGTGCTCCAAATCCAATGCAACTAACGATTCTCCCATCTGAGTCCTGGTTTGATTTTTATTGCGAGTTGCAACTCACCTATTCAAGTCATTCAAGGACATGTGGCCAATTTATTCTAGGGGCATAAAATTCAAACCAAGTGGCATAAAGGATTTCCATAAGCTCCCACAAGTTTATTTGTCCAAGGACTATGTGACTACACTACCCAAAAATGATCGACACAATATTCTTGAAAATCGACCTCCTCTTCAGAAATTGCACTATGCCTCACAGACCAAAACCCTAGTGTCGGAGATACTAAAAGATATGGTTTTCTGGTAGAAAAAATGACAGCGAAGGCGCCCCCCTATTTGAATCCAGTTTCTCCGGATCCAATGCAATTGATAGTTCTCCCATCCGAGTCCTGGTTTGATTTTTATCGTGATTTGCAACTTGCCTATTCAAGCCATTCAGGGACATGTGGCCAATTTGGTACGAGGGCATAAAATCCAAATTGAGTGGCATAACGAAGTTTTGTAAGCTCCCACAAGTCTATTTTTCCAAGGACCATGTGAATACACTACCCAAAAATTCCCGACACAGTGTTCTTCAAAATCGACCTCCTCTTTAGCAATTGCACTATGCCTTAGTGACCAAAACCCTAGTGCTAGAGATACTCAAAGATACGATTTTCTGGTGGAAAAAATGATAGCAGAGGCCCCCCATAGTTGAAATGTGGTGTTTCAGATCCAATGCAACTGACGGTTCACCCATCCAAGTCTTGTTTTGAGTTTTATCGTGTGTTGCAACTCGCCTCTTCAAGCCATTCAGGGACATGTGCCAATTTGGTCCAGGGGAATAAAATCCAAACTGAGTGGCATAACAAAGTTTTGTAAGCTCTCACAAGTCTATTTTTCCAAGGACCATGCGAATACACTACCCACAAATGTCCAAAAAAGTGTTCTTGAAAATTGACCTCCTCTTCAAAAATTGCACTATACTTTAGTGACCAAAACCCTAGTGCCAGAGATACTCCAAGATACGGTTTTTCGATGGAAAAAATGACAACAGAGGGCCCCCCCCCGTTGAAAACCAGTTCTTTGGATCCAATGCAACTGATAGCTCACCCATCCGAGTCTCAAGTTGAGTTTTATCATGAGTTTCAACTCGCCTCTTCAAGCCATTCAGAGAAATGTGACCAATTTGGTCATGAGGCATAAAATCCAAATCGAGCGACATAACGATGTTCCGTAAGCTCCCACAAGTCTATTTGGCCAAGGACCATGCATATACACTACCCACAAATTTTTGAAACAATGTTCTTGAAAATCAACCTCCTCTTCAAAAATTGCACTATGCCTCATTGACAAAAACCCTAGTGCTGAAGATACTCCAAGATATGGTTTTTCGATGGAAAAAATGATAATGGAGGGGCCTCCCTAGTTGAAATAGGGTACTCTGGATCCAATGCAACTGATGGTTCACCCATTCGAGTCTTGGTTCGAGTTTTATAGTGAGTTTCAACTTTCCTCTTCAAGCCATTTAGGGACATGTGGCCAATTTGGTCTGGGGGCATAAAATCCAAACCGAGCGGCATACCGGAGTTATGTAAGCTCACACAAGTCTATTTTCCCAAGGATCATGTGACTACACTATCCAAAAATTCCTGACAAAGTGTTATTGAAAATCAACATCCTCTTCAAAAATTGCACTATTCATCATTGACCAAAACATTGGAATTCTCATGCAAGTATTTTTATATAAGAAATATGGGATAACAAGTTGTTGAATTACATGCTTAATGAATCCTTTGATTGTAATTTTTACTTATGAATCCTTTGATGGAATGGAAATTTAATTCAAGGAAAGGCATGGCAAGTGAAGGAAAGGCATGGAAAGTGAAGGAATGGTAGGGAAAGACATGGTATGGAAAGACAAGACATGGAAAAGTGAAGGCAAGGCAAGGCATGGCAATTCATGGCATGGAAAGGAATGGCATGGTATGAAAAGGCATGGCATGGAAAAGGCAAGGCATGGCAAGTGAATGCAAGGAAAGGCATGGCATGGAATGACAGGGAAAGGCATGGGATGGAAAGGAATGGTATGGAAAGGCACGGGATGGAAAGAAAAGACATGGCAAGTGAAGGCAAGGCAATGAATGGAAAGGAATGGAATGGAAAGAAATTACATGGTATGGAAAGGCATGTCATGGAGAAGGCAAGGCATGGCAAGTGAATGCAAGGCAAGGCATGGAATGGAATGGCATGGCATGATATAGCAAGGCATGGGATGGCAATGCATGGTATGGAAAGACAAGATATGGCAAGTGAAGGAAAGGCAAGGCATGACAAGGCATGGCATGTCAAGGAATACCATACCATACCATACCAATGCCAATGAATACCATACCATACCATGCCAATGCATACCATACCATACCATACCAATACCAATGTCAATGCATACCATACCATACCATTGCCAATGCATACCATACCAAGGAAAGGCACGACATACCATACCATACCATACCATACCATTGCCAATGTATACCATACAATACCATACCATACCATTTCCAATGCATACCATACAAAACAATGGCAATGCATACCATACTACCACTAAACAAAGTACCAATGCTATGCATAGGCATTTGTATTTCCTTTGCATACCATTGCATACCATTGAATGGTATTGCAATGGTATGCAAAGGAAATACCAATGCCTATGCATACCATTGGTATGCATAGGAAATGGTATTGGCGTTACATACCATTGGATACCAATGGTATGCAATGGTATGCATACCATTGTGATACCATGGTATGCAGACAATTTATATGCATGCCATTGCAATACCATGGTATGCATACAATTGATATGCATACCATTGCAATACCATGGTATTCATACCAATGAGAGACCATGGTATGCAATGGTATGAATACCATTGTAATACCATGGTATGAATACAATTGGTATCCATAGCATTGCAATACCATGGTATGCATACAATTGCTATGCATACCATGATATGCATACCATTGCAATACCAATGGTAAGCATACCTCGAAATCCTTAAGAAAACTACCACTAAAATCCTAAGACAACTAAAACCCTAAAAATAACCTATAAATGGTATGCAATGGCATGCATACCATTTCAATACCATGGTATGCATACCATTGCAACACCATGGTATGCAATGGTATGCATACCATGGTATTTAAATGGTATGCAATGGTTTGCAAAGGAAATACCACTACCTATGCATATCATTGATATGCATAGGTAGTTGTATTTCCTTTGCAAACCATTTCATACCATTGCAATACCATGGTATGCATGACATTGGTATGCATACCATTGCATACCATGGTGTTGCAATGGCATGCATACCATTGCAATACCATGGTATGCATACCATTGCAACACCATGGTATGCAATGATATTCATACCAATGGCATGCATACCATGGTATTGCAATGGTATGCAATGGTTTGCAAAGGAAATAGCACTACCTATGCATATCATTGATATGCATAGGAAATGGTATTGTCGTTGTATACCATTGGATACCAATGGTATGCATACCAATGTTATGCAATGGTATGCATATCATTGCGATAACATGGTATGCATACCATTGCAATACCATGGTATGCATACAATTACAATAACATGGTATGCATACCAATGCAATACCATGGTATGCATACAATTGGTATGCATATCATTGCAATACCATGGTATGTATACAATTGCGATACCACGATATGAAATGGTATGCATACCATTGCAATACCATGGTATGCATACCATTGCAATACCATGGTATGAAATGGTATCCATACCAATGGTATGCATACCATTGCAACACTGTGGTATGCATACAATTCGTATGCATACCATTGCAATACCATGGTATGCATACCATTGTGATACCAATGTATCCAATTGTATGCATACCATTTGAATACCATGGTATGATACAATTGGTATGCATACCATTGCAATACCAATGGTATGCATACGTGAGAATCCCTAATAAAACTACCACTAAACCCTAAAAATAACCTATAAATGGTATGCATACCAATGGTATGTAATGGTATGAATACCATTGCGATACCATGGTATGCATACAGTTGTAATGCCATGGTATGCATACCATTGTAATACCATGGTATGCATACCATTGAAATACAATGATATGCAATGGTATGCATACCAATGGTATTCCATACTTGAGAATCCCTAATACAACTACCACTAAAACCCTAAGACAACTAAAATCCTAAAAATAACCTATAAATAGTATGCATACCAATGATATGCAATGGTATGCATACCATTGTGATACCATGGTATGCATACCATTGCAATACCATGGTATTCACACCAATGGTATGCAATGGTATGCATACTTGAGAATCCATCATACAACTACCACTAAAACCCTAAGACAACTACAACCCTAAAAATATCCTATAAATGGTATGCAATGGTATGCCATACTTGAGAATCCCTAAGACAACTACCACTAAAACCCTAAGAAAAATAAAACCCTAAAAATAATCTATAAATAGTATGCATACCAATGGTATTCAATGGTATGCATACCGTTGTGATACCATGGTATGCATACCATTTCAATACCATGGCATGCATACCAATGGTATGCAATGGTATGCATACTAGTGTGATACCATGGTATGCATACCGTTGCAATACCATGACATGCATGCCAATGGTATGCATACCAATGGTATTCCATACTTGAGAATCCCTAAGAAAACTACCACTAAAACCCTAAGCCAACTAAAACCCTAAAAACAACCTATATGTTAAGAATCAAATATCAAAATAGCATAAAAAAACTCAGAATAAGTATTCAACTCCTTTACAAAGAGAGAATTTTAGATAATAAGCCTCTTCTAGGGGGAAACCTCCTTATACACGACATAAATTTACAAATACAAGATGATTCCAAATGAAAAGGTCTCCTTGGTATATATAGGACACTAGGAGGTACAATTACAACTAATGGATCCAAGTTGACATAAATACAATAACAATACTTATTTAATATGCCCCAATTAAGGAGTAATGTGCCACTAATTAGGGCTTAACATTCACCTCCCCTTCAGACAAGTGTTTTCCGCAATGCTTGAGTAATTCTAGAGTATTATGTATAAAATACGCATCTTCCCAAGTGTAATCTTTAGCAGGTAGTTTCCTCCACTTAATGAGATACTCTGAAATTGATTTATTCCTCAACCGGTGAATTATCGTGTCAATGATGGATTCGAGCTCCAATATGATTTTTCCTTCTTCGTCAAGTTCTTTAAATATAGTTTGAAATGGGATCTTGTCACCTATAACCTTCTTTAAGCACGAAACATGGAAAACTCAGTGTACTTGCAAAAATGCATGCAACTCCAATTTGTACTCCATAGTACCAATCTTTTGCAACACTTTATAAGTGCCATAGTACTTTGGTGATAATTTTTTATCCTTCTTATCTTGCTTGAGGGACATTTATTTGTATCATTGTAGTCTTAAAAATGCCCAATCCTCTACTTCAAAACTTCTTCTTCAAAACGTCTTTCACTATGATGTTGATCTTCTTGTTGTTTCATGCGATTTTGTGCCATGGTTAGGTTTTCCTTTAAGAGTTGGAGAACTTATTGTTGATGCTCGATGTGATCTTCCACTACTTGAACCTTAGATTTTTATTTTAGAGAAGAAGTGATGGAAGGTGGGTGATATCCATACAGTTCCATAAATGGTGTAATTTTTGTTGCAGTATGAAAGGAAGTGTTATACCACCATTATGCCAAGGGTAACCACTTGAACCATTGTGTTTTTTTATCAGAGACAAAGAAATGAAGGTAGCCTTCTAGAAATTTGTTCACTATCTCAGTTTGTCCATCAGATTGAGGATGATAAGATGAGCTATGAGCCAATTGAGTAGTCAAACAAGAAAATAATTTTGTCAAAAAATGTCCAGTGAAGATGGGATCTCTGTCACTTACAATAATCTTTGGGATTCCATGTAGCTTTTGAACTATTTCCATGAATGCAGTGGAAACTGTAATGGCTTTGAAAGGGTGCGAGAGTGCACAAAAGTGTGTGTAATTGGTGAATCTATCAACAATCACCATGATGACACTTTTTCCTTCAGACTTTGGTAACCCTGTGATGAAATCCATGGAAACCTCCTCCCAACATTGACTTGGGATGGCTAATGGTTGTAAAATACCTGGGGTATTAATTTTTTCCAACTTATTTTGTTGGAAAACCAAACATTCTGCCAAAAACCTTTGAACATCAATTTAAGTCCATCCCAAAAAAATCGTTCTTGACCCTATGGTAGGTTTTAAAAAATTATGTGTTCCCTCCTACCAGAGAGGTGTGCAATTCCAATAGTACCTTTTGTTTGAGTTGGGATTTCTTACATAAATTAAAGAGAACTTTGTACCATAGTGAATCATTTTTCCATGTAAATATATTCGATGCATTGGAATCCTGCTGCAACCTTTGAATGAATGTCCACATATTTTTGTCATTCTTCCATTCATCCCTCTCTTCTATTATCCAATCGGGTTGGATGATCGAGACCCCACAGAGAAAGGCCTCAACATCTTCATCCTTTCTTGAGAGTTCATCTACCACAACATTTTTCTTCCCTTTTTGTATATGATTTCAAAATCATAACCCAACATCTTGGTCACCCATTTTTGTTGTTCTTCTAAAGATAGTCTTTGTTCCAAGAAGTATAAATAAGACTATCATGATCTATTTTGACCTTGAAGTGCATACCTATTAGGTAAGGGTGCCATTTATTTAATGCATTGTCATCATTTCCTTCTCATAAATGGGTTTGTGTAAGTCCTTTCCCTTGAGTTTCCAACTTTCAAAATCAAGGGGCCTTCCTTCTTGCATTAGAACAACACCAATTCCATTTCCTGAGGCATCGCATTCCACAATAAAGGTTTTTTTGAATTCTGGTGTGGTCAAGACATGAGATTTTCACATCACCTTTTTAATTTGTTCCAAAGCTTGAGTTGCCTCTGGAGTCCATGAAAATGCATCATTCTTAGTTAATGTTGTTAAAGGTGTTGCTATTCTTCCATAGTTCCGAACAAACTTGTGGTAGTAACCTGTCAAAAGAAAATATACTCTAAGATTATTCAATGTTTTGGGAATCAACCATTCCATCATGGCATTAATCTTGTTAGGGTCTACCTTGACACCTTCATGAGATACAATATGACCGAAATAATATACCTCCTTCACCCCAAAGAAACATTTGAATGGTTTGGCATATAAATGTTTCTCCTTTGGTAGTTGTAGCACCTTGTCAATATGTTGAAAATGATCCTCTCAAGACTTGCTATAGATTAGTATATCATCAAAAAATACTAACACAAATTTTTGAAGGAAGGGATTGAAAATGGAATTGATCAACCCTTGGAATGTGGAAGGTGCATTCGTAAGGCCAAAATTCATGACCAAAAATTCATAATGGCCTTCATGAGTTTGGAATGTTGTTTTTGGGATATCTGCTTCCTTCATTCTAATATGATCATACCCTGAACGAAGATCCAACTTTGTGAAGTAGATTTCTCCATGTAGTTCATCTAACAATTCATAAATGACGGGAATGGGAAACGTATCTTTAATATTGATCTTGTTTTATCTCTATAATTTGGACACATAAGCCATGAGCCCTCTTTCTTGAGTACCATTACCACTGGTGCAGAGTAAGAACTTTGTTTAGGTCTAATAATGCCATACTCTAACATTGCTTCAACCATACGCTCAATTTCACTCTTCTAGGAATAAGGGTAAATGTAAGGCTTGATGTTAGGAGGAACACTCCTAGAAATTAGGTGAATATCATTCTCATGATTTCTGTTATCACATAATCCTGTCAAGGCCTTGGGGGTCTATTTTTTCTTCTTATGACTACATTTTCCTTGTTTGTCCCTTTCTACAGACCCAAATTGTATTTTTCTTTTCCCTCCCATCATATATCTTTCTTCCTCGCAGTCATCCTTCTCGATTGACCAGTTTCCCTATCGGATTTCCAAATCCTTCCTAAATGGTTGATCCCTCCTCCTCTTACCTCCATCACCGAACCTTTGTATCCCTAAGCCTAAGTTTGGTCAGCTAAGTCTCCATTTTCACTATTGGCAGCACCAAAAGTGGTTGAACAGTGACACAGATCAAGCGAGCGAGAAAATATCAGTTCTCAATGGCAAGGATATATCGATGGATCAGATCGACGACTATCAGGTGATGACAGTCACAGAGTTGCACAAGGAATAGCATCATGTAGAGTCACAATTTCACGAGTCGGGAGTGCAAGGGAGCAGAGTCATCAGGACTCATGAAACAAAAAGTCCTGAAGCTCAAGATTAGGTGCAGCGATCCAATATTGTGGGGATAGGCAGCGATAGATTGAGTTTTTTGGGAATTGATGTTTCAGGGTTCTCATCAACGCATGCAACCATAGCCCGAAACTACGAAATGTGAAATGCGGAAGTGCTGGGGATGGGCCCATGGTCCTTTCCAGTGATCATGTGGATGAGGGGTAAAGGAGGCGCCAACACAATGTAGCCCCTATCACGATTTTGGCAATCAGGAGTCTGAAGGGAGACGAGTCGACCCCTTCCATCGTCGATACCCGAAATTTGTGAAGTGCTTTTGTTTTGCAGCAAGGTCACAATCCATAGTCACATGGAAAATAGGGCCAAAAGAAAGATAAGCACCTGCTTAGTCCACAGATGGATAAGAACGGGTTAAGGAAAGTGACCCTGGTCGTCGATTCTAAGGGAAGATCGAGCCACTATTTTTGACAGAGATATTTCGTAACGCCAGGCACTGGGGATCCTGAACACAACATATGGGAATCCTCAAAAGGAAAATCCCGAAATGTATTTGAAAGCAAGCGTAGGGTCATGGCCTGGGTTACATGAGGGTAGAGACAAAAAAAAGGAGGCTAGCCTCTAAGTCTTGGATGGATGGTGTGTGGTCGTTCCCTGTACGTAAAGCCTCTAACTCTCGCCATGAATGAATGTAATTAATGAATTTCAAGCAGGTGGTTGGAACCTCAACTCAATCCATAAATGGAAGGCGTAGGGAAAATTCTGGAGCAGTCAACCCATGCTACCCCGATGGACAGGTTCCCTGCAAAATCCATGTCATCTGAACCAGTGTCAGATAAAAAGATGCATGCACAGTCTCCAAGAATATCATGCACACATAAAGCCTTAAAAGAGGTAGCTCAATGACTCTCCTGCTGTCAGGGAGTGAATTTCTCTAAGTATATATACTCAATTTTGATATTTTTGTAAGTGTCGATGGTAAATCTAAGCTCCCAATTGTAAATTTTTTACGAAGCATTGGTTTTCTAGGTTATGCATTTGTATTTGAGACTTCCTATTTAATGAAATTCAACTTCTTTCCATCTTTGTAAGCTCTATGTTAATACACTCGGAATTGGAGGATCTAGTTGAGGGTTGTGATATTGTAGGATCATTAATGGTTCATAACTGCAATTTTGCACCAGTTTTAATCAGTTTCCCGTGTTACCCTCTCCCTCTCACACTGAATATCTTGGAATTGGAGGATCCAATCAAGTTGCTACAGTAGAATTGTGATTCCCAAAATTGGAAGATCTAGTCGAGCTGTCACTGTAGCCATTGTAACTATGTTGTTAGGCACATTTCAGTGTTTTGTTGTTCTTCTCCAAGTTGCTGGAAAGCTTGATGCCCATAGAATTCTTGTTCATCTCTTTCAACAAGTCTTTCATCTGCCCATTTTAATCTCATCTTACTAACAGAAGTTAGATCAAGACCTCACCTACTCATGCATAGCATGGTCTAGGATTCCGAGTTAAAATGATATTTTTCTTAGTTTACTTTCATTCGATCACCTTTTTATAAGAAAATCGTGACATAAAATGATGGGTATCAGGCTTACTCCTGCTGCAATCTAGGAGTGACTTCTGGTGCTAACATTTCTGGCGTAGTTGTCGGGGACGAAGTTGAAGATTTTCCCTGGGATTGAACGACATTGAGCCTCTAATTCTGAAGGTGCATTAGGCATTAGAGCTCTCCAAGATTGCTACTGTGCACCTGGTGACTCCATTGCGACGACTCCACCAGTTCGACCCCATGTTGAACTTGCTCTGAAAGGTAGACACACATAGTCTCATCCACAACTGCCTCTAGCTATGCCTAAAGATGATTCTCGAAAAGTTATCAAAAGGGGAAATTCCTCTCGAGAAGGAAATTCTACTGCTATACCAGGGATTTCTGATAATTCTCCATATCCTTTCATAGAAACTCCATTTTCTATTTCTTACTCCCCTGTCATACCTTCTGTTGGAGTTTCACGAACTTTAAATTTTGGGAGTGTTACTATTGAGTTTTCCTCTCCTGGTTTGGGATTGGAGGGAGAAATCCTAGTCACTCCTCTTTCCCCTGAATTTGTACCTTGGTTTAAACCCAGGACCTTAGAAGATTTTCCTACCCCTAGCTTTGCCACCCCTCCTTCTACTATTGTTGTTGTTGTTGTGCAAACACATATATCTGCTCCCTCCATCCCTATAGCTTTTTCTTCAATTCCTCTATTGTTCCCTTTTCCTCCTGCCAACTCATTTCCAGTCTCCATTGCTCGATCCCCATCTCCTTCTGGTTCTCCTCCTGTTCACACACTGATGGCAAGAGCTAATCCCCCTATAAATAGAATGGATGCCATAGTAGCAGCCATATATGCTCCTCTCATTTTACCTCAACCTTTAAATGCTCTCCTTGCTGGAGATTACCTGAAATACATGCCTAAGTTCACTGGAGAGGAAGACATAACTGTTGAAGAGCAGCTTGATTCCTTCTATAGCTATGCAGACAATCTAAACATTGAAAATGAAGATGTCTGGATGAGCGTCTTTGTCCGAATCCTTGATGGTGAGGTTAGGAAATGGTTTAGGGAATTGACCCCTAGATCTATTGTTGGGATTGAAGCCCTAGATAATGCTTTCTTGAGACAATGGGGGGATAAAAAATATTTCATGTATTACATGACAGATTTTGGGTCCTTGAAGAAAAAGGAAGTAGAGTATGTCTCCGACTTCTCCAAAAGATTGAATAAAATGTACAATAAGATCCCTGCTGAAATAAAACCCTCAGAGGTCTCTACCAAAATAACCTATGCTAGTGCCTTTGAACCTGATTTCTGCCTCCTACTCAGAGAGAGAAGATATATTTCCTTGGCTAACATGCAAGATGCATCCCTGGAAGTGGAATTCAATGTGTTGGAAATTAACAGGCTTAGAAGCAAATTTGACCAAGACAAGGAAAGAGATAAATCTGAGGCATCAACCTCTGGTTTTGCTATAGCTTATCCACAAGTAGATGAATTGGAAAATATGGAAAATACTTTGTCTACTGAGATGGAGAATATGAAAATGGAGGGGAAGCCAACGTACAAAAATCCTCAAAATGTGGAAAATAGAGGAAACTTCTGGAGGCCAAACAACAATGTTCCTCAGATTATGCCAAGGGAACCGAGGAACAGAGATAGAGACGACCAGAGAATCCAAACTCCCCTTCAGAAAAAATTGGTTGCTAACGAGGAAGGGGAGGAAATAGATGAGCTTGATCCTAAAATCCATTGTTTTGGAGACACCTCCCCTTTTCCTCATTTGACTCAATCGGCATACAAGGAGTCTCTCATGGAAAATCAACTTAATGAGTTGAGAAAGGGAGACAAGGCTAGCAACAACCCAAATAAATGTAACCTCAGATCCAAGAAGAAAGCTGGAACGCTTGATGCTCCTGAGCAGCCCACCAGAATAGAGAAGCCTACTAAAGAAGCGGTCGATGACAAAAAAGGTAAGGAAACCCCAAAACTCCCATCCTCTTTTAATTTCGAGCATAAAATTCATAAAATCAGAATTCTTATACCCCTCTCTGAACTGGTCAAGCACGAGGATTTCAATAAGAGCCTCTCTAAGATTTTTCAGCCTGAGCCAGCATGTCATCCCACAGACTCAATTAACTTGCAAGATGAAAAGCCAGCAGTCATCCTAGGCCCTATGGTAGAATATAGAGATGACGCATCCCCTCCCTTCTACACATCCCTGAACATACATGACAAGATGATGCATATTTGTTTAATGGATTCCGGGGCCTCCCATAACCTCATGCCCAAAGCAGTCATGGAAAATCTTGGGCTGGAAGTCACAAAGGCCTATCATGATTTGTACTCTTTCGATTCAAGGAGGGTGCAATTACTTGGGGTCATCAAAGATCTGGTAGTAACCTTGTTTCGACTGCCCATGAAGAGTGTGGTCATGGACATTGTGGTAGCTAATGTTCCCCTCAAATTTGGCATGCTATTGTCAAGATCTTGGATCAAAAAGCTTAGTGGAACATTACAGATGGACCTGACATATGATACCATCCCAGTATTTGGAGGAGAACACAGAATAATGTATAGAGAAGCTCAGCTAGCCTACATCGTTAGTGATGAGGCAGACCCTACCAATCACCCCATTTTTTCCCTTGACACTGATCTCAGATCTAGCTTGTTGCAGCTCACCCACACCCATGAGGCTCCTCTTCAAATTAAAAAGTCGCTTGTTTCTTCTCATGAAGTACCTCCCCAACTACTGAGGTGTGGAAAATTTTCTTTGATGGAGCTTATTCTAGAGAAGGTGTTGGCACTGGGATAGTTTTCATTTCTCCTGTTCAGGAAACTGTATTTCTGTCATACAAATTAGAGTTTGAAACTACCAATAATGTGGCGGAGTATGAAGCTCTTGTGATGGGATTGAGAGTTGCAAAGGACATGGGAATTGAAGAAATAATTGTCTTTGGGGATGCCGAGCTGGTTTTAAAACAAGTTAGGAGTCTTTACCAAGCCAATCATTCGAGGCCGAGATCCTATAGGAATGAAGTGTGGGATTTAATAGACAGTTTTTTCCAGGATTTCAATATTTCATTCATTCCTAGAGAGGAGAATACTTTGGCCGATTCTTTGGCTATTTCAGTAGGAAATTTCAAGGTTCCCCTGCCACCTAAGCTCAGGTATGATGTAGAGGTAAAATACAGATCCTCTATAATAGACAATGTTAAGAATTGGAAGGTATTTGAGGATGATCTTGAGATCAAAAGATTCCTGGAGACAATTGATGAATTTTTCGCATTACAAATAGACCAAGAACATGAACCTCAAAGTGGCTTCCATACTGATGGGTTTTTAAAGAAAATTGCTAATCATCACATTGTGCAGTTACCAAGCTATCATATTCCAAAGGGACTAGTCCTATTGGAGAGGATCTTTGACAATAATGATGTGGCAATGAAATCCAAGAAGCCAGTTGACGATGATGACATATCTGAATGCAATATTGTCATAGAGAAGGAGCCAAAGTTTGTCAAATTGTCAAGCAGCTTGACAAAGGAGCAAAGGACCGAGTATGTTTAGGTTTTAAATTAGTTTGTTGATGTGTTAGCCTGGACCTACGAAGATCTTAGAACATACGACACGGGTGTCATAGAACACAATATCCCACTGAAAGAAGATGCCAAACCATTTAGGAAGAAATTAAGACAGATTAATCCTATGTTGCTGCCCATCATGGAGAGAGAGGTGAAGAAGTTGCTAGATGATCAGATCATTGTGCCTCTGAGGTATTCAGAGTGGGTGGCCAACTTGGTCTTGGTGAGAAAGAAAAGTGGAGAAATCAGACTCTGTGTTGATTTCCGAAATTTGAATAGGAGTTCAAAGAAGGACAATTACCCCCTGGCCAAGATGGAACATATTTTACAAAGGGTAACTATTGCATCAAGGATATCTATGATTGATGGATTTTATGGCTAGAATTAGATATTAGTCCTACCTGAGGACCAAGAGAAAACAACCTTCACCACTCCTTGGGGCATGTTCATGTATGCAAAAATTCCCTTTGTGTTAATGAACGCATGAGCGACCTTTCAATGAGCCATGGACATCACGTTCCTCGGGGAAAGAGACAAATTCATGGTCATCTACCTGGATGAAATTATAGTCTTCTCCAGGTCTGATATAAAGCACTGCGTGCACTTGAAAAGGGTCCTCTTGAAATGCAGAATGTTTCGTCTTTCCTTAAATCCCAAAAAATATATGTTCGCAATGAAAGAGCAAAGGATGTTAGGCCATATAGTATCAGCAGAAGGAGTGAGGATCGATCCCAACAGGGTGGAATCGATTCAGACCTTATCGCTTCCTAGGTCCATAAAGGAAGTCCAGGATTTCTTGGGAAATATTAACTTTCTGAGGAGTTTTGTCTCGAATTTTTCCAAATTGGTGAAGCATATCACAACCATGCTAAGGAAAGGAAATGAAGTAAAGTGGACTCCTGAGCCTAGGGAGCATTGACTAAGGCACCTGTGCTTATCAGTCCTAATTATTCCAAGGACTTCCTGATCTTTTATTTTCCTTCTTTGGATACAGTGGCTGCTATTTTGTTGCAGAAAAAGGAGGATGGGTTGGAGAAACCTATTTCTTTCTTCAGTAAGACATCAAGGGATGCAGAAATCATGTATGAAATTATGGAGAAGAAATCCTATGCCCTGGTGAAAGCTATTAAAGCTTTCAGAGTCTATGTCTTGCATTCGAAGGTCATTGCATATGTCCCTTCAAAATTTGTGAAGAACATTCTTATTCAACCCGACATAGATGGGAGGAGGAGTAAATGGATTGCCAAGATCCTTGAGTTTGATCTGGAGATAAATCCCACCAAGTTGGTTAAAGGGTAGGGTTTAGCCAAGCTGCTGGACAAATCCAATTGTAAGGCCTTGGAGGTAAATTTCCTCAATGAATGCTCATAAATTTAGAAGGCTGGGTTATCTGATGGAAGTCCTCAAGACCGCCCTCCATTGGCAGAATGCACCTGGTATAAAGACATTATATATTTTCTACAAGAGTTAAAGTCTCCTAATGGAATGGGGAAGAGAAAAGGAAGAGATTTAAAGATTAAATAAATTAGGTATTTCTTTATTGACCAGGCTTTGTATTGGAAAGACCGTCTAGGAATTCTTTTGAGATTTATAAACCCATAGGAGACCCAAAGAATTATTTTTTATTTTCATAGCAACCTATGTGGGGGACACCATTTCTAGAAAAACATAGCCTACAAAATTCTCAGGGCTGGGTACTGCTGGCCCACTTTATTCATTGATATCTGCTAAGAGGTCAGAGCCTGCATCAAATGTCAAAAATTCTCAGGAAAGAAACAACTCAAATCCCTACCACTAAATCCTGTAGTATCTTTGGCACCCTTCCAGCAATGGGGGTTAGAATTCATTGGATAGATTCATCCTGCTTCAAGTGGTCAACACAGGTGGATCTTAACTGCAAAAGATTATTTCACCAAATGGATAGAAGTCATCCCCACCAGGAATGCTTCACACAAGGTAATCATTAGCTTTCTGGAGGATATCATATCAAGGTTTGGCTGTCCTCACAGAATTATCACTAATAATTCTGCATCTTTTAAGTATGATCCCTTGATGAGGTTCTGTGAGAATTTTGGGATTTCAATAATTCACTCCACTCCTTATTATCCCCAAGGCAATGGACTGGCAGAATCCTCTAGCAAAAGCTTAATAAAGCTTATTAAAATATTATTAGAAGACAATAAGAAGGCTTGGGATTCGAAGCTAAAATTCTCTCTGTGGGATAATCAAGTGACAACCAAAAGGTCCCTAGGCATATCCCATTTCCAACTTTTTTATGGGACTGGAGTTGTTTTTCCTTCTTAGCTGGCTCTACCTGTGGCGAAATGCTTTCAGGATTATCAAGGATAACTGGACAATATGATCAGAATAATTAATCAACTGGTAGAGGTACAACAAACCAGATAACAAATGATGGACAAAGCTCATGACTGTCAGCAAAGAATCAAGCAGGCCTTTGACAGAAAGGCGAGCAAAGAAGATTTACAACGGGGAGATCTTGTGCTTAAATGGGATGCGCCCAGGCAGGACAATGGAAATCATGGAAAATTTGATGCCCTGTAGATCGACCCCTTCAAGATTTCCGAAGTATTTCCAAATAACACATACAGGTTACAGAATTTGGAGGGAGATAAGATTTTTGGAAGCCCGGTAAATGGGCATTTCCTAAAGATGTTTTTGGTTTAGAGTCGAAACTGACGTCCAACATTTATAAATATTGTCTCTGTTTTGTGTTATTTTTTTTTTGTTTTAATAAATAATCCACAACCCAACACTAAGGCACTAGAGCTACACATTCTTGGTAGCTCGCAGGGAGCATGCCATCCCCCATGGAGCCTAATGTTATCACATAATCCTATCAAGACCTTGGGGATTTGTGTTTTCTTCTATGACTGCGTTTTCCTTGTTTGTCCCCTTCTGCAGACCCAAATTGTAGTTTTCTTTTCCCTCCTGACATATATCTTTCTTCCTCGTAGTCATCCTTCTCGATTGACCAGTTTCCCTATCAGCTTTCCAGATCCTACCTAAATGCTCGATCCCTCCTCCTCTTACCTCCATCACCGAACCTTTGTGTGCCTAAGCCAAAGTTTGGTCGACTAAGTCTCCATTTTCATTATTGGCAACACCAAAAGTGGTTGAATAGTGACACAGATCAAGCGAGCGGGGAAATATCAGTTCTCAATGGAGAGGATCTATCGATGGAGAAGATCGACAACCATCGGATAATGGTAGTCACAGAGTTGCAAAAGGAATAGTGTCATGTCGAGTCGCGATTTCGCATCTCAGGAGTGCAAGGGAGCAGAGTCATCAGGACTCGTGAAATTTAAAGTCTCGAATCTCGGTATCAAGTGGAGTCGTCCGATCTCGTGGGGATAGGTGGCGACAGATTGAGTTTTCCAAGAATCAGTGTTTCGGGGTTCGCGTCAATGCATGCACCCATAGCCCAAAACCCCGAAACGCAAAATGCGAAAGCACCGGGGATGGGCCCATGGTCCTAGACGAAGATCACGTGGACGAAGGGTAAATGAGGCACCAACATAATGTATCTCCTGTTGCAATTTCAGTAACTGGGACTCTGAAGGGCAAGGAGTCGACCCCTTCCATCACTGATACCTGAAATTCATGAAGCACCTTTGGTTTGGGGCAAGGTCATAGTCCATAGTCACATGGAAAATAGGGAAAAAAGAAAGATAGGTGCCTGCTCAGTCCACAGATGGATAAGAACATGTTAAGGAAAGTGACCCTAGCCATCATTTCTAAGGGAATATCAAGCCACTAGTTTGGACAAGGCGATTTTGTAATGTCGGGTATCGGGGATCCCGAACACAGCATATGGGAATCCCCGAAAGGAAAATCCCGAAATGTATTTGAAAGCAAGTGCAGGGTCATGGCCTGGGTTACATTGAGGGTAGAGCCAGAAGAAAGGAGGCTAGCCTGGGTTACATTGAGGCTAGAGCTTATCACCTTACTAGGTTTCCCTGTGATACCCCTTAACTCAATTTCCTTTCCTTCCAATGAAAATTTCATGAAAAGTTCTTGAAAATTAAAATCCATTATTCTTAATGATTGTGACCATTGGAATCCTAGTACGACATCAACACCACCCATGGGTATAGAAATCATTGGACTATTCATTACATATTCCCCCATAGTAAGATTGATCTTATGGAATTTTCCTGAGAAATTTATAGTTCCTCCATTTGCAATCATTAATTGAAACTCTGGCATTGGATATATAAAGCAATTGAGAGCTTTGGCTAATTTATAGTGAATGAAATTATGAGTACTACCAGAATAAATTAGGACTATTACCTTTTTTTTTTTGATATGTCCTTTGATCTTGAGGGTTTGAGGAGTGCTAATTCCAACGAATGCCTTACATTATATTGTGGGAGTCAATTCTTCAGAAGAAATATCTTCTACGTTTTCATCTTGAGATGGTTCTTGTTCTTGTTCTTGTTCTTCTCCCTCTTCACAATCTATGTAGAATAATTTCTTCTCACCGCACTTATGTCCCTTATTGTACTTTCTATCACAATTAAAGCATAAATATTTTTATTTTCTTTCCTCCAATTGTTGAGGTGTCAACCTTGTAGGTTGAGGTGTTTTAGAAGAAGGAACATTATTCTCTTGATAGATGTTAGGAGTGGTCCTTCTAGTATCCATAGCCATATTTTTACTTTCAGCATTTCTCTCCACCCTGAACACATTCTCCAATGATTTGGATTCCCAAAGGAGAACCTCATGTTTAATTTTATCTTTAAATTTTCTATGAATAAATCAATCAGGTGCTCATATGGAAAATCTATTACCTTTATATTCAATCTTTGAAAGTTCTCAATTGCTCCACAGTTGAACCCTTTTGCTTGAGATTTATCAATTGGCTAAAGAAGGTATTGCTCCTTGTTTCCTCATAGTGTGCTATCATTTCTTCCGTGAAAATGGTCCAAGTGAAAAGTGATTTGCGAGAAAAAAAAAATCAATACCACACAAATTGACTGGGTTCTAAATGTAAAGAAGAAATTCATACCTTTTGTGTTTGTGGCACATCATGTAGATCAAAGAACTGATCCATCTAAAGTATCCATGGGATTGGATCCTTTCCATCAAACTTCCTCATATCGATCTTAGGAAAGTGGTTGATATTAAACCCAAAAGTTGGAGTTTCTCCAGTCTTGATTCATCTTCCTTGTGTCCTCATCATGAATTTCATGGGATACATTTTCACTTTCAAGTGGCCTCTCTATTAGGAATTTTTTCAATCCTTCCATGATCTCCCTTTTTAAACCATCCATATTAGTGTCCATTATTACCTCCAACTTAGCTTTAGTTAAATCTGTGATCCCTTGTAGTTCAACTTTTGTTACTTTCTTATTTTGTAAATCATCTATGTCTCTATGCATTTCTTCACCTTTATCAAGAGTCCAAGTAGGACTATCTAAAGGATTATTTGGTGTATAATTTCCCTTTTTGGGTGGCATGTTGGCCAAGTATCACTTTTAAACCTTCATTTCGAGGTGATTCTGCTAGACGATCTTTCTTTTGTTGTATCTCCAAAATTTTTGGCCCTTCTAGTTCTGAAAATTTCTTTATGTAGTTCTTTGATATGTCTTCTCTACAATGCCATAGTTATGATCAAAATTGGATGTGCCAAGTGGAAGTTATGGTAACTTCCCCACACCTTGATGATTTTTGTCCCTTCTAGGAGAGATTACTTGTAAATCCTTCCAAGAGCACAATATCTAATATTTGATTATGAAACATGCACTCAAAATACTATAGACTATCCACTATCCAATGCAACTTGTCTCACTTTATTTGGATACTCACTAAAGAATATATCACTATTTTACCCGGAACACATGTTTGAGACTAGTTAATATGACTAGTCAACTACCCTATCTTAAATAGGGTGTATCTACAAAAGTAGGATGACCTAGAAGCTGAAATTTTTATCAAAGATACCTTGATAATTTATATGAAAATACTTCAATTTTTAGGTTCTGAAACATCACATAATAAATTGTATAGCACAATTACAGGATGACCAAATTCTAGATGATTCCAAAACCCTATATTACATATGATATATATGTGAAATTATAATGCCTCATGAGCTGAAATTTGAACTCAAAGTACCTTGATCCATCTACTAGATATCATCCAAGGATTTCCATATGAAACGTCATAGAAAACAAGTTATAGAGAAAATTCCAAGGTGTCTTAGATGCAACAACGAAACCCCAAGACCTTGAGCTTTGGTACCAAATGTTAAGAACCAAATATCAAAATAGCATAAAAAACCAAAAAATAAGTACTCAACTCCTTGAAAAAGAGATAATTTTAGATAATAAGCCTCTTTGAGGGGGAAACCTCCTTATACACCACATAAATTTACAAATGCAATATGATTCCAAATGAAAAGGTCTCCTTGGTATATACAAGAGACTAGGAGGTACGATTACAACTAATGGAACCAAGCCTACATAAATAAAATAACAATAAGAATGTAATATTCCCCAATTAAGGGGTAATGTGCCATTATTTAGGGCTTCAAACTATAAATGGTATGCATACCAATGGTATGCATAACATTGGTATGCAATTATATGCATACCATTGGAATACCATGGTACACATACCATTTCAATACCACGGTATGCATACCATTGCTATACCATGGTATGGAATGGTATGCATACTTGATAATCCCTAAGACAACTACCACTAAAACCCTCAGACAACTAAAATCCTAAAAATAACCTATAAATGGTATGCATTCCATTGCAATACCAATGGTATGCATACCATTGCAATACCATGGTATGCAATGGTATGCATACTTGAGACAACTAAAACCCTAGAAGACAACTAAAACCCTAAAAATAACCTATAAATGGTATGAATACCAATGGTATGCCATACTTGAGAATCCCTAAGACAACTACCACTAAAACCCTAAGACAAATAAAACCCTAAAAATAACCTATAAATGGTATGCATACCATTGGTATGCAGTGGTATGCATACCATTGCAATACCATGGTATGCATACCTATGATATGCAATGCTATGCATACCATTGCATATCATAGGTATGCATACCATTGCAATACCATGGTATGCATACCAATGGTATGCATACTTGAGAATCCCTAAGAAAACTACCTATAAAACCCTAAGACAACTAAAACCCTAAAAATAACCTATAAATGGATGCATACCAATGGTATGCCATACTTGAGAATCCCTAAGACAACTACCACTAAAATCCTAAGACAACTAAAACCCTAAAAATAACCTATAAATTGTATGCATACAATGGTATGCAATGGTATTAATACCAATGGTATGCAGTCCATTGTGATCCCTGTAAGTTTTAAAACTACGAATTAAAGAAATGCATATAGATTCTTAAGCAAAACATAAATTAATCAATGGCTCATTCACATAGTACACAAAGATTTATACCGGAAACCCTCAATCGGGGAAAACCTTTCTTATTTCATTATATCGAATTTCACCATTCACCATACAATATATACAATGTTTTTAGGTATTCCGTAGATACCAAAACCCTAATCCCTTAATCTGGGATTAATTTAGAAAATCGCTAAAAATAGTAAAAATCAACCAAAAAAAAATTTTGGGGTGCTGCCTCGAGCTAATGCCTGGTGTCGAATGCTACTCGTAACCAAGGTGGGCCATACCTACCCTCCCTAGGAAAGCACCCGACACACACAACACAAAGAGCGCTACTAGAGGGATCGTCAAACGTAGTTGTTGAATCTGACACGCCGACACACACACATGCAAAGAATATAACACATACCCAACATTCTCCCACTTGTTGTTTTCTTTGCATCCAAAGGATTATATTATCAACAATCCAGGGAAACAATGCCCATTTTTACTCTACACCAGGAGAACCTTTTTGTGCTCACAGACTTTGTCAATGAATCTGCAACATTCTTCAAAATGCCAACCTTTTCCAACAACACCTTCTTTTCCTCAACCATGTCTCTCACAAAGTGATACTGAAAATCAATATGCTTTGTATTCGAATGATAAACTGGGTTATTTGCTAGGAATATTGCACTCTGACTGTCAAAAATCTCACTGTTTTTTGTACCAACCCAATACCTAAACACAATCTCTGTAACCATACTACTTCCTTGCTTGCATGAGTGGCTGCCATGTATTCAACTTCTGTAGTTGAGAGTGCCACTACAACTTGTATTTTTCTCATCCAACTGATTTCTCCTCCAAATAGGTTAAACACATACCCACTTGTATATATTTTGCAATCCAGATCTCCAGCCGAATCTGCATCAAAAAATCCATGTATGTCCACCACTATGTCCAGTCCTGGTCTTCCTTGGTAGAAAAATCCATAATTGGTAGTTCCATGCAAATACCTAAAGACCCTCTTTACTGATGTCCAATGCTCCTTCCCTGGTTTTGACATATACCTGTTCAAAACTCCCACTGCATTTGCAATGTCTGGTCTAGTACAAACCATTACATACATCAAACTACCAACTGCACTGGCATACAGAACATGGGACATGTCCTCTTCTTCTTCTTGTGTCTTGGGACACTGATATGCAGATAACTTTACACCTATAGGAATAGGGACCTTGACTGATTTACTTCCATGCATATTAAACCTCTGAAATACTGTCTTAAAATGTTTTCTTTGATTCAACCAAAGTTTCTTGTTTGCACGATCTTTTTTAATTTCCATTCCCAAAATGAAGTTAGCAGCACCAAGATCCTTCATGTCAAATTTGGAGGATAGCTGCGATTTTACCTCCTTGATAAGATCCATGTTATTTCCTACCAACAACATGTCATCAACATAAAACACCACATAAATGAAGTGATTACCAACCTGCTTGGAATATACACAGTGATCAACCCTACTTCTTACAAATCCCAGTCCAAGGATGTATGTGTCAAACTTTTGGTACCACATCCTAGGTAATTTCTTCAGACCATATAGTGACTTCTTTAGCTTACAGACTAGCTCTTTCTTTCCCTTCACTACAAATCCTTCTAGCTTCTTCATGTAGATTTCTTCTTCCATATCCCCATGTAGGAATGATGTCTTCACATCCATCTGTTCCAATTCAAGATAAAAAACAACAACAATAGATAAAAGAAATCTAATAGAAGTTAACTTAGAAATAGGAGAAAAAATCTCACCAAAGTCAATTCTCTCTACCTGGGAATAACCTTTTGCTACTAACCGAGCTTTGTATTTCTCCACTTTACCTTGTGCATTAAAATTCTTCTTGAACAACCATTTGCTACCAACCGATTTTCTTCCAGTTGGAAACTCAACTATATCCCATGCCTCATTCTTATCCAAGGCATTCATTTCTTCAACCATGGCCTTCTTCCAGAGTTTACTATCCTCTGAATTCCCTGTTTCCTGACAGTTCTGGGATCATCATCAGTAATAGATAAAGCAAAATTGGAATGAAAATCAAGTGGACTATACCTTTCTGGTTGCCTTCTATCTCTCACTGATCTCCTCAATACTAGGGTATGAGGTTCTTCTTCTTCTTTTTATGCTTCCTCTTCTTCAGATGATTCAGATTTTGCATCATCCAACTCAAGCTCTATTTTCTCAGGTTTTTCTTGTATTGGTAGGAATTCTTGTTTGGACACATCTTTTACCTCTCTAAAAACAACATATCGACTATAAACAGTCTTCTTGGTTTCTAGGTTCCAAATCTTATAACCTTTCACACCATCTTTATTACCAATAAAGATACACTTTTCATCTTTTTAATCCAGCTTACTCCTATTTTCCTTTGGAACATGTACATAAGAATCACAACCAAACACTCTAAGATGTTGAAGAGAGGGTTTCTTTTCAGTCCATACCTCATGTGGAGTTTTATCATCCAACGCTGATGAAGGTGATTGATTGAACAGGTAACATATTGTACCCACTGTCTCTACCCATAATTCTTGTCCTAACTCTGCATCGTTGAGCATGCTCCTTTCTTTTTCCATCAATGTCTTGTTCATCCTTTCTGCAGCTCTATTCTACTGAAGAGTGTATGGAGTAGTCTTTTTCCTTTCTATACCACACTTCTTACATAATTCTTTGAATTCATTTCTGCAGAATTCTCCACCATTATCTGTTCTCAATACCTTTATTTTCTTCTCTGTCTGATTTTCTACCAGAGCCTTAAACTCTTTAAATTTCTCAAATACCTCAGATTTCTTTCTAAGAAAATAAATCCATGTGTGCCTTGAGAAATCATCTATGAATGAAACATAATACACAGAATTACCTAGTGATGGAACATGCACAGGTCCAAACACATCAGTGTGTATCAATTCTAAGATCCCCTTTGCTCTTGTAGCACCAGATGGCAATCTTACTCGATTATTTTTACCATATATGCAATGTTCACAGAAATCCAAATCCAGAGTGCAATTAGACATACCTTCAACCATGACTTTACCATGTAGTGTTCGAATGCCCTTTCCTCCAATATGCGTCAATCTTTGATGCCACAACATGGTCTTCTTTTCAGGGGCGGTATTGGTCTTGTCTTCTTTATTTGTCTTCTTAAGGACAATAGAACTGTTACACCCATTAGTATAAGTGCTTCCCAACAACTTGTACAGAGTTCCACACCGAACTCCCCTCATCAACACCATTGCTCCTTGTACCATCTTGCAAGTGTTCTTTCCAAATACAGTATTCACTCCTGCATCATCCAACTTGCTTACATATTTTAGGCTCCTAGCTTGTTTTGGAATGTGAAGAACCCTGGGAGAGTTATAATCATTCCATCTTTTAGAAGAAACTTAACCCTTCCACGTCCCATTATTTTTGTTGTCGAGTCATCTCCTAGGAATACATAACCACCATCATATTTTTCATATTCAGAGAACCACTCCCTGTGAAAAGTCATATGGTATGAAGCACCTAAGTCTATCAACCATACATCATGGTCTACATGTGTACTTGTAGATGCTAAGTAAACATCACCTCATTCTTCAGTAGAGGTTTTCTCCTCTGTGGAAGAGGTACTATCAGATCCCTTTGATTTTTAAACCTTCTTAGACTTGCAATATTTCTTATAATGCCCTGTTTTACCACACTTCCAACATTTCCTCAAATATTTTCCTGGAGACTTAGATCTACCTGTAGATTTAGATCTCCACCCCGAAGGCTTACCAGGATTCCTGTATTGGGTATGACCTCTTACAAATAAAGAATTTGTGCTATGACCATCCATGCTTTTCCACGTCATCTCTTCAGATAACAAGGATGCAACTACATCCTCATACTTCAATGTAGATTGAGTGGTACTACCTATTGCTACAACTAGATTATCCCAAGAGTTTGGAAAAGAACATAACAACGTGATACACTTATCTTCTTCTGCAATCGTAATATTAACAGAGCCAAGTTGACTTACAAGTGTATTAAAGGCATTTAGATGTTCTATCACATAATCTCCATCTTCCATCCTAAGATGATACAACTTCTTTCGAAGAAACAACTTGTTTACCAGGGACTTTGATTGATACAAATTCC
>JZKD02S1895477.1:518585-528951 GCA_000966675.3 Picea glauca | reverse complement strand
CATCTTCCATCCTAAGATGATACAACTTCTTTCGAAGAAACAACTTGTTTACCAGGGACTTTGATTGATACAAATTCCCCAACTTATCCCATAGTTTCTTGGCTATAGATTCTCCTGAGACATTCAACAGCACTGAATCTGCCAGGAAAAGTCGAATAGTACTCCTTTCTCTTCTATCCAACTTCTCCCAATCTTCCTTAGACATACCAACAGGTGGTGTACTAGTAGTTGGTGTACTAGTAGCTTGTGTACCAGTAGCTTGTGTGCTAGTAAACAATGTACCAGTAGGCTGTGTACCAGGATCCACATCGATTCATTGTTCTTTATCTACAAGAAGGTCCTCCATCTTGAGCTTCCATAGCTCAAAATTTTTACCGTTGAACTTCTCTATCTCGATTCTAGAAGAGCTCACCATTCCTCTTTCTACACTCAAATAACCACTACAAAAGCTCCCACCAAACCCAGGTTTATCACAGACCCAAGATCAACTTGATCTATAAAGACCGAGCCAAACCCTCAACAACAAAGGCATCCCTTTGAAGCCAAAGACGAGCTCTGATACCACATGTAAGTTTTAAATCTGTGAAGTAAAGAAATGCATATAGATTCTCAAGAAAAATAAAAATTAATCAATGTCTCATTCCCATGGTACACAGAGATTTATACCGGAAACCCTCAATCATGAAAAACCTTTCTTATTTCATTATATCAAATTTCACCATTCACCATACAATATATACAATATATACAATGTTTTTAAGTATTTTGTAGATACTAAAACCCTAATCCCTTAATCCGAGATTAATTTAAAAAACCACTAAAAATAGCAAAAACTACCCAAAAAAAATATTTCGGGGTGCTTCTCCGAACACTGTGCGTAACCAGGGTGGGCCATACCTGGCCCCACCTAGGACCCCCCTAGTAAAATGCTCGACAAACATGACAAAAAGAGTGTTACTCGAGGGATCCTCAAACGCAGTTGTCGAATCTGACGTGCCGACACACACACATGCAAAGAATATAACACATACCCAAGAATACCATGGTATGCATACCATTGAAATACCATGGTATACATACCATTGTGATACCATGGTATACAATGGTATTCCATACTTGAGCATACCATTGTGATACCATGGTATGCATACCATTGCAATACCATGGTATGCATACCAATGGTATGCAATGCTATGCATACCATTACAATACCAATGGTATGCATACCATGGTATGGATACCAATGGTATGAAATGGTATGCATACCATGGTATTCATACCATTTTATGCATACCATTGCAATACCATGGTATGCATACTTGAGAATCCCTAAGACAACTAACACTAAAACCCTAAGACAACTAAAACCCTAAAAATAACCTATAAATAGAGCCCCTCTCATGGATGATACACAATTAATTTCATGTAAAAGTGATGGATTAATTGAGACTCAATATAGTGTGAGAGAGAAAACTTGAAATAGTTCCAATCGTCAACAAGTCAATATACACATTGTGCAGGTAATGAAATTGTATCATAGATATCAAATTTGGAAATTCAATAATATCTTTTTCAAATTTTACATTTTGAATATTGCATCATTGATTATCTATAAGATGTACTATACTAGCATGTAACCACATAAAGGTATTTGATCTACATCCATCTATTTATCATAGACACATAATTTACCCATTCACATGTGCTAAATTTTTATTAGGTTTGATGCAGGAGCATCGCCAACAAGCGCGAGTGGAAGACAACTAGATATGCTGGCGCACATTTTGAATTTCAAAAGATGAAACCATTAATGTAATATCTGGAAGGATGTATTTGATTTTAATTTTTTGGGGATTGTAATATAGATCTTGGGCATTGGTCTCATGTGCCAGTTTTGGACATTTATTAGAATAAATGTAAAGTAGTTGTAGTCTTTAATTTGATAAGATAGTTTAAGATTGTAGGAGGGAAAAACTCAAGAAGACTCCCTCATATGTATTGTATTGTCATTCTCATTGTAGTAGCAGTACAACAAAGAGAGAGCATAGGAAAACAGAGAATAACAAAGATTTTATAAGTTGTATGAGAAGATATTTGTTGTTGTTTTAGACCATGTACATAAGCACTTGAATTAATATAAGAATTCTTTGATCCAATTGTCTGGTGTATTTTTGTTTCTGTATGCATCTATTGAATGGTATGTTTACAGTTTAATTCCAGTCTCTGTTATGCATTTGTTTCAATGCCATATGTATGTGATTTCATTTTGAATGTATGAAGTATGTGAAGAGAGTATGAGTTTCAATTGTTTCTCTTCCTGAGAATTCCTGCAAGGAGTGCAGTGAAAGTCCTCAAGGAGTGCGTTGACAAGGTTCCGAGTTTACCTCAAAAAGATAAGGAGAGATAGCATTACTTATACCAGTAGAAGTGTGAGTATAGAACAGATCCATGCAAGGGGTGCACAGGCCAGGTTGAGTCTTAAACTTTTCCAACCCAAGGGATCGGTTGAAGAACTTTTGTTGCAAAAAGTGCACAGAGTTGGAATGTTCGATTAACCAGAGGTTATTGTGGAAGCTGAAAGGAGTGCATGCAAGATTTCTTAGAATCCTTGAGTTTTCAACAAGGATCAAGCTTAGGAAGGATAGAGTCAAGGGAAGTTTAGAGAAAATAAGAGGTTTGAAGTCACCACATAGGATCAAGATCAGGAGGGTTGATGCCAAATCGTTTGGTGAGAAACCATTGAGAATCTCGATGCACAATAGAAATTCCTGAAGGGAGAAAACATCGATTTCCGTGGGCCATTGGATCCAATAGATCTGTAGGGAGGATAAGGGAGAGATTCTTTCAACACTTGCAAGCTCAATAGAGATAGTAGCTGTCGGATCTAAAGGAGTGGGAGCACTTGATTTGACACTCTGGAATATCGACATTTCAAGAACCAGGAGAGTGTAGGAAGTTGCTTTCATAAGTCGTGAATCGCAAAATTATGATTCAGGAAGAAAGTATTGGGACCATCAGATCGTGGGGGAATCATGATCGTCGATATAGCATCGCGGTCATCACGAGTTCACATTTCAGGAGAAGGGGAGAGAACTACTTCACGATTTCCCGAAACGCGAAATCCCCACACACTCAGAAGCTGGGCCCTAGGTTGCAGCCAGAGGTCACATCAGCAAGAATTCAAGGGAGTAGTTAGGGACTTCCAAGCCCTATTTCGGATTTTGGGAATTGGAGGAGTCGAACGACTTGTAATAGAAGTCTCGAAATCACAAAATGCGAAGTGCCTTTTGGTAAGGCTCGTGGTCACCATCAGTGTTCATGTGAGGGGAGATTGTACCTAGTTCTTGTTCACAAAGGTGGTGTTCGTAAAAGGACCTGTGGTAGTTAGGTGTTGAATGTTCCAACGGGGACCAAGGAGTCATTGCAGGCTCAGAGGAACTCAAAAATCTATAGACTGAGAGGTCAGTAGACCCTCTTGAGGTAGGGATCTGTGTCAGGTGGTATCAGAGCTTACAACTATTATTTTCTATAATGAAGGAAAGACAAAGGACAATTGTGATTTGAATTCTGTGTGGACAAATTGAAACAATGTCACCAAGAAGATGTCCGGAAAGAACTATGCTTGATCCATCCATGGAGAGAGAAATGAGAGAACTTCATTCTTGGTTAGATGCTATGGAGACAACACAGAGATGAAAACCTGATAATGGAGATATCAGTGAAGCTAAAAGAGAGAACGAAGAAGGAGCTGAAGAATCTGTAGTCGAAGATGCTGCAGAGGAACGTCTATTCAAAGTTGTTATGAGAATAGGTGCTAGAGAAAAGTTGGACATCCTGATGTATGAAGGAAAATTGGATGTTGAGGAGCTGCTAGATTGGTTTAGAGATTTGGATAAATATTTTGATTATGAGGCTATGGAATAATACAAGAAAGTAAAGCACGTTGTCACTAGACTGAAAGGACATGCAACACTATGGTGGGATGAACTGCAGGTTGAGAGGCGTTGCAAGGGAAAACAAAGAATTAAAATATGGGATAGAATGGTAGTGTATATGAAATGAAAATTCATACCCAGAGATTATCAAATCAATTTGTTTCAAATAATGAAAAAATTGAGAGAGAAAGGGATGACAGTGAAGGAGTATACAAAGGATTTTTACCAATTAAACATTAGAGTTGTTCATCGTGAGAGTGATGATGAAAAGGTCACCATATATATGAATGGCCTGAGATATGAGAATCAGGATGAGATGAGCATGGTGTCAACAAAAAATGTGGAAGATGCTTATCAGGTTTCTCTGAAGGCTAAAGAAAAATTGGCTCGGAAGCAAGGTCAAAGGGGCAGATGTAGAAGATAGAGAAGAGGAAAACCAATTGCCCATGACAAAGTACAGAAGCCCAAGGATGAAGAGAATAAGCCTCATAATCACCCAGAAAAAGGAGGAAGTTAACAAGGGAGACAGTATGTTGATAGGAACACTTTTCCTTGAGCAAGAGGAAGAGGAAGAAGCAAAGAAAGTGAAGTAAAGTGTTTTGTCTGTGGGAATATCAGACACAAATCTTGGGAATATCCTGATAGAAAAAGGGATGGAGGAGGAAAATCTTACATTTCAGAAGCACGAAGACAAAATGTTGAGGCAGAAGATGCAAAAGGTGGAAGATCCTTGATGATGAGAAAAATTCTCTTGAAACCAAAGAAAGAGATGGAAAATCCAATCCAGAGGAACAATTTGTTTAGGACTGCTTGCAAGGCCAAATATAGGGTATGCAAGGTGATAGTTGACAGTGGAAGAACAAATAATTTAGTATCCACATAGATGTTGGAGAATCTGGAATTGTAGACGATTGCTCATCCAATCCTGTATAAAGTTCTATGGTTGCAAAAAGTACATAAGGTAATAGTCACTAAACAATGTTTAGTTGAATTTAATATAGGGGGATATAGAGATGAGATATTATGTGAGGTAATTCCCATGGATGTCTGTCATATTTTGTTGGGGAGGCCTTGGAAATACGACATAAATGTTATTCATGATGGAAGAAACAACACTTACACCTTGGAGAAGAATGGTAGGACAAATATGTTGTTGCCAATTGAAGACAAGAAGGTGAAAGAAGAAACAAGTAATACTATACTTCTCATGAGTGGGAAGGAGCTTCTAGATGAAGTCAGGAAAGGGGAAGAAATACAATTTTTTGTGCTTAGAAAACCTAGAGTCATCTTGACCATTACCTCAATAGATGATCTACCTGAGGAAATTCAAGAAATACTGGATAATTTCACTGATATAGTGGTGGAAGATTTTCTTTGTTCGTTGCCGCCCATTAAAAGTATAATCCATCATATTGACCTTATACTAGGAGAAAGTTTTCAAAACAAAGAAGTGTACAGATTAATGCTGCATGAGAATGAAGAGGTTAATAAGAAAATCCAGAATTTGATGGACAAAGGGTTGATAGAGAAAGCTTGATTCCATGTGCTGTACCAACAATGTTAAGTCCGAAGAAGGATGGCAGATGGAGAATGTGTACAAAATCGAGGGCTATAAACAAAATCATCATCAGGTACATATTTCCTTTACCCAGGATGGATGACTTGATGGATTTCTTTAGTGGAGAAAAGTTGTTTGCAAAAATTTATTTGAAAAGCGGATATAATGAGATTAGAATGAGGGAAGGTGATGAATGGAAGACAGCATTCAAGATGAATGAAGGGCTGTATGAATGGCTTGTTATGCCATTTGGCTTGACAAATGTGCCAAGTGATTTTATGATATTGATGAAAGAAGTCTTGAAATATTTCATTGGGAAGTTTGTAATTGTGTATCTTGATGATATATTGATCTTCAGTAAGACTGAGGAAGAACATTTGAAACATTTAAATCTAGTGATGATGAGGTTGTAGAAAGAGAAGTTGATGATAAATTTGAAGAAGTCGTCTTTCATGAAGACATAACTCATTTATTTGGGTATTGTGATCTCTTCGAATGAGTTGAAGATGGATCCAGAGAAGGTAAAAGAAATCAAAGAATGGTTGTCGCCAAGGAATATATTTGAAGTCAGAAGCTTCCATGGACTAGCCATTTTTTTACAGGAAGTTCATCAGAAATTTTAGTGGGATTTATGCAATAATGATGGACACAGTCAAGAAAAGGCACAAATATTTTCATTGGAAAGAAGAAGCGGAGAAAAGTTTCAAATTATTGGAGGAGAAGATAATTGAACAACCAGTTTTGGTTCTACCAGATTTCAGTAAAACATTTTAAGTGAGATGTGATGCAAGTGGATTTGCAATTGGAGCAGTGTTAAGTCGAGACAATAGACCAGTTGCATACTTCAGTGAGAAACTGAATGAGGCCAAAATATATTACTCCACTTATGATGGAGAGTTTTATGAATTCATACAAGCACTGAAGAAATGGAGGCACTACCTGGTTCCAAAAGAGTTCATTTTGTATAGCGACAATCAGGCCTTACAATTTATAACTAGATAGGAGAAATTGAATTGGAAACATGCAAAATGGGTTGAATTTATGTAGAAATTTAGTTTTGTTCTAAAGCACATTTCTGGAAATGCTAACAAGGTTGTTGATGCATTGAGAAGGAAATGTTTGATTCTGCAGGAGTTTCGAGTGAAGACCTTAGGTTTTGATAGCCTTAAGGAAATGTATAGAGACGATTCAGATTTTAAAGATGCTTACGAAGCATGTGAGAATCATGTTTTAAGAGACATGAACCAATGGATTGAATATTTAATTTAGGATGGAATGCTATTCAAAGGAAATCAATTATGTATCCCAAAGAGTTCTATGAGAGAAAACCTTTTGAAGGAAAAGCATAGTGGGGGATTAGCTAGACATTTCGGCCATGATAAAACATTTTCACAACTGAACAATTTGTATTATTGGCCAGGAATGAGGAAAAATGTGTGGAAATTTGTCAACATATGTAGAATCTCCCATCACGCAAAAGGGAAAAGACAGAATATTGGGTTGTATCTACCATTTTCAATATCAGAGAGGCTATGGGATGCTGTAAGCATGGATTTTGTGTTGGGATTGCCAAGGACACAGAGAGGTTATGATTCCATATTTGTGGTGATCGATAGATTTTCCAAAATGGCACATTTCATTCCATGTCAAAAAACCAGTGATGCAACACACATTGCAAATCTATTTTTAAAAGAAGTTGTTCGACTTCATGGTTTACCCAAGAGTATTGTTTCAGACAGAGATACCAAATTTTTTGGTCATTTCTGGAGGACACTATGGAAGAAGCTAGGGACGAATTTATCTTTTAGCTCAACATATCACCCTCAGATGGATGGACAGACTGAGGCAGTAAAATGAAGTTTGGGGGACTTATTGAGGAGTTTAGGAACTAAACATCACAATTAGTGGGATCAAATTCTGCTGCAAGCAGAATTTGCATATAATGACTCACCTAATAAGAGTACAAGAAAGAGCCCATTCCAAATACTATATGGAATTCATCCAAGAGGAGTATCTAAGTTGATAGACTTAGAGCAGAGTGAGTTCAAGAGTGTTCGAGTGGAAGATTTTGTAGCATAGATGCAGGAGCTCCATAGTGAGATTAAAGAGTGGTTGCAGAATTCCAACCAGTAATACAAGCCCAGAGTATATCAACACAGGAGAGCTCTTCAATTCAAAGTGAGATATTTAGTTTTGGGACATCTCAGGAAAGAAAGGTTCTCAAGGGGAACATACAATAAGATGAAAATGAAAAAGATAGGGCCATGTAAGATTTTATAGAAATTTGAGGCAAATGATTATGAGATCGAATTTCAAGATGATGTGGGCATATCACCCATATTCAACGTAATAGATATGTATCCTTACAGAGAAGATGAAGGAGGAGGAGCAGAGAGTCAGAAGGAAATTCATTGGGTCAAACAGATGCCTGTAGCTGAAAAGCCACAGACGGAAAAGATCATCGATCAGAGAGTTAGCAAGAAGACCCAAAGGAAGACACATTTTGAATATTTGGTAAATTGGAAAGGACACCTGATTGAAGATGCCAGTTGGGAAAGTGAAGCAGATATCCAGAAACATGGATAGACAGTGCAGGAGCTCATGGATAGGAGCCCATGAATTTTTCAGCCAGAGGAGTATGATGCAGGAGCATCGCCAGCAAGCGAAGCTAGAATACAACTAGATATGTCAGTGCACATTTTGAATTTAAAAAGATGAAACCATTAATGTAATAGCTAGAAGGATGTATTTGATTTTAATGTTTTGGGGATTGTAATACAGATCTTGAGCATTTCTCTCATCTTTCGGTTGTGGACATTTATTAGAATAAATGTAAAGTAGTTGTTGTCTTTAATTCAATAAGATGGTTTAAGATTGTAGGAGGGAAAAACTCAAGAAGACTCCCTCGTATGTATTTTATTGTCATTCTCATTATAGGAGAAGTAGAGAAAAGAGAGAGCATAGGAGAGTAGAGAAGAACATAGAGTTTAGAAGTTGTATGAGAAGATAGTTGTTGTTGTTTTAGACCATGTACAGAAGAACTTGAGTTAATATAATAATGATTTCATCCAATTGTCTGGTGTATTTTGGTTTCTGTATGCATCTATTGAATGGTATGTTTAAATTTTAATTCCATTCTCTGTTATGCATTTGTTTCAATGCCATATGTATGTGATTTCATGTTGAATGTATGAAATCTTTGAGGAGAGTATGAGTTTCAATTGTTTCTCTTCCTGAGAATTCTTGCAAGGAGTGCAGTGAATGTCCACAAGGAGTGCGTTGACAAGGTTCTGAGTTTATATCAAAAAGCTTAGGAGAGATAACATTACTTATATCAGTAGAAGTGTGAGTATAGCACATATCTGTGCAAGGGGTGCACAGGCCAGTTTGAGTCTTAAACTTTTCCAAACCAAGGGAGCAGTTGAAGAACTTCTTTCACAAGGAGTGCACAGAGTTGGAGTGTTCGAATAACTAGAGGTTATTGTGGAAGTTGAAAGGAGTGTGTGCAGGATTCCTTATAATCCTCGAGTTTGCAACAAGGATCAAGCTTAGAAAAGATAGAGTCAAGGGAAGTTCAGATAAAAGACGAGGTTTGAAGTCACCTCATGGGATCAATATTAGGAGGGTTGAAACCAAATCATTTGGCAAGAAACCATCGAGAATCTCGACGGACGGTAGAAATTCCTGAAGGGAGAAAACACTGATTTGTGTGGGCCGTTGGATCTAATAGATTTGCGGGGACGTCAAGGGAGATTTTATTTCAACACTCGCAATCTCAGGAGAGATAATAGTCATCAGATCTAAAGGAGTGGGAGACATAGATTTGACACTCTGGAATATCATCATTTCGGGAGTCAGGAGAGTGGAGAAATCTTCTTTTTGAAGTCACGAGTCACGAAATTCTGATTCGTGAAGAAAGGATTGGGACCATCGATATAGCATAGTGGTCATCGTGAGTTCGAATTTTAGAAGAAGGGGAGAGAACTACTTCACAAGTTCCCAATACGTGAAATCCCGACATGCTCGGAATCTAGGCCCTAGGTTGCAGCTAGAGGTCACATAAACAAGAATTTAAGGGAGTAGCTAGGGACTACCAAGCCCTATTTCATATTTTGGGAATTGGAGGAGTCAGGGTGACTCGCAATAGACTTCCCAAAATCATGAAATTTGAAGCGCCTTTTGGTAAGGCTCATGGTCACCGCCGGTGGCTGCATGAGGGGAGGTTGTGTCTGGTGCTTGTTCGGACAGGTGGGGTTTGTAAAAGGACCAGTGGTAGTTAGGTGTTGAAGGTTCCAACGGGGACCAAGGAGTCATTGTAGGCTCAGAGGAATTCGAAGATCCATAGACCGAGAGGTCAATAGACCCTGGTGAGGTAGGTCAGTGCATAAAGGTTGGAGGAAGGAAAACGTTTAAGGAATTACTTTCTAGATATAATTTTGGTAGCATTACTTTCTAGATATATTTTTGGTATCATAGCATTATTGAATAAATGTTATTAATAATTGATGGTTTGAACAAAACTTACAAATACCCACTACACAATCTCAACAAACATTTGCATTAATGAGTCTTTCAAGAGTCTTTTTAGCATTTATGAAGGGTTACACACAAATCAAATGATT
The DNA here is from genome assembly GCA_000966675.3 of Picea glauca. Taxonomy (NCBI): domain Eukaryota; kingdom Viridiplantae; phylum Streptophyta; class Pinopsida; order Pinales; family Pinaceae; genus Picea; species Picea glauca. Next base: position 518,836 of record JZKD02S1895477.1, on the reverse strand, counting down.
TTATATATGTCACGCATAGATAGAGGCAAATATTATGTGTTCACTAGAAAATAACATTGAGCTCAAATGTGTGTGCGCATAAGCTATTCCTTAATCCGTTATGGAAGTATTTATAATTTCTAAATAGAAACAAATCAAGGGATTAATAGACATAAAATGCATACACTTTGGAATTAAAACACTTTGAAATTCATATGTTCATAAAAATCAAATGTAGAAACAATGAGATTCATAAAAAGTGTGCCATGATA
>JZKD02S1895477.1:502213-518167 GCA_000966675.3 Picea glauca | reverse complement strand
TACCCTCCTCCGCAACTCCAATCTCTATGCAATGCCACCCTGCATCAATTACAAGGATCAAGTCCAGAAAATTAAACAAATATGCATAAAACAAATTCATGAAACATGAAAAATTATCATCAATGCATTATCTCACCATGAATATCTCAGGCATCGCTGGAGATTCATTGACAGATGGAGCACTGGTTTGTACAACCTGCTCCGAGATAGCCTCTACTATGGAAATCTCTGTCGATGGGGCCAAAAGTGGTGGTGGGGGTGGGTGGTAGACAGGTGGGTTTTGATGGACCCTCACAGGTTGTACAAGTGATTCAAACACCCTAGGCTTGGAGAAAATAAACCTAGAAGAAATGCCCAGGTGCCCAAGGAGTGCAATACTACTATACCTTGAAAATATATCGTCGTCCTACATACATATGAAAAACATTGAACTATTAGTACCAAATACTAAAATTCAAAAACATAAACACAAGCATTTTGATAATTATATGATATTTAACTTTACACATGAGACCTGTGACATTGGAGACTTGTCCATCCCAGATGGACAATCCTTGGCATCTCCTGGAGCCAAATCTTTTAGAAACTAGAGAACATATAAAACAATTGAGGATTTCATAAAATAAAGAAATGACTATGTTGAATCTATCAAATGTGATACATACCTGTGTGTACGGTGCACCTAATGACCATGTTTCCTCTATTAGTGCATCAGTGGTGGGGCTAGGCACTGATGAATCCATAGGTATAGAGGGTTTGTTGCTGGGATGCAACAACTTTAAAACAACATACAATCAAATATCTATATAAATACACAAAATAAAAAATAAATATATAACAATGAATAAAAAAAAAGGGTTAAGATACTAACCTCCTCCATGAAGCTATTATGTACAGTAGGCTCTATAGGCCCATAGCATGTCTACCCGCAACTAGAGCATTTGTGAGGTTCACATGAAAAACTACTATGTCCATGTGCCCTCTCCTCACTGTACTCTCATGTGCATGATGACGATCCAAACCCCCTATCAATGTCTTTGGCATGCACCTCCAGTCGAGATAGTGCAACAAAGATATTGTGTTGCACTAGGCTACGAGTCAATGAGGAGATGGCTAGTTGTACCTGTTGAAAGTTCTCTGCAATAGGAGGATGTTGGGTAGGGGGCTCAGGCCTTCACCTAGGGGCATGAGGACCTAAATCGAGGTCATTCTTGGCCTGCTCTCAGTCCTGTGCGGACCCTTGACCCACTCCTTGGAAATCACTAATGTCAAAGTAGTTGACATTTTTACCCATAATAAACTCAGCCCATAATTTCTTCAGAAAATGTAAGGGAATCTCCCTATTATTGTAGGGAGGTTTATCAAAAACCATGTATCACCTATCCATCTAGTTTTGACTAATATGGGGATGGATGCACTAGTTAATGGATATGCATTTGTTGGTCAATGGTAGTTTTTTTCCATTTCTAGGATCCCTAAAAATAGACAATATTTGTTGTTTTGAAATGCCCAATTCTTTGATATGGTTTCTGTCCAAACCGGTGCTACAATACTCATACATTCTTTCCCTATAGTCATAAATAGATGTTAATTTCCCTTGGGCACTTGCAATGGACTGGAAAATGATGTCCAAATAAGTGGTGAAGGAGACTCTTCTAGGTTCTGTACTCTCACTTAACTATTCCTAAAGGTTTCTTAATATCACCAATCCCTCATCAACTTCATTGTTCACATTATGTGGTGGTGGTGGTGGGTTGGGGTTTTGATATTATTGGTTTTCTTATGAGGGGTTTAAGTTTTCCTTGGGTTCCAGTGTATTGTATATGCTACAATTTAAGATCCAGGGCATGTAAATTAGTTTCATTTTTTTATTTAAAATACAAAATTACATTTTTTTTTTCAATTTAGATTATTGGGAGAAATATATTAAATTAGATTGACTAAATTGGATTAAAGTCAAGATAAATGTAACACACTTGGACACATAGTGGCAGTGGTGGTGGAAATATCCTCTCTTTCTTCCTTCTCACTTCACACTATTTTCCCAATGAGAAATGCGAGCACGATTTTGTGCACAATATGCACAAAATCGCTCTCAGGAGGTTTTTAAAAAAACAACAGTAAGAATGTGCACATGTTCTTAAGAGTGCACACACATTCTTAAGAGCGTGCACGTGCTCCTACTGCTTAACATACGTGGAAATCCACGTGGAGGTTCATCCACAACCAAACCTATAGCTGTAGGAATGCATGCACTTTCCTAGGAACGTGCACACATTTTTTCGAGTGCACGTTCTAAATCATGCCATTGCCACTTTTTTGGCCACCAACTTCTTGCACTCACCAATATATTTGTTGTTATAATAAAATAAAGGAATAATTTTCAAAGGAGATGAGGTTCACGATGTATCAAAAAAAATGAATTGAAATTCAAACCAACTTGACTTCAAATCGATTCCAATATACATAATCAATGACAAGTATAGTAATGTAATTGTTTGTCATTTCTCAAGACAATGTAGGTGGGACTCAACAACTATTCATAAATGTTTAAATATATTGTTTTATGTATTTTAATGTTTGGAATAGGATATATATGGTGAATAAAGTTTTGGGAGTTTTTGAGTTTTTAGATGTGGAAAATATAATATTATGTTTATGGTGGATAAAAAGTTGGCCAATTTTAGAATAACTAATTTATTAATATGTTGAAAAAAAATCCAAGAAAAAAAAACATACTTTCTATTTCAGTGCAATAGAGAGTACATTCCTTAGGTGCATTTGCACTATCAGAGAAGAATGGATCCTACAAACTCTCTAATGGAGCTATATACAAAAAATATTAGGTCACTTCCAAAAAAACTGCTTGTCCATCTAGAAATTCTCATATAACACATCTCTTTATCTCAAGAATTAAAGCCTCTTTGGAAAGTGAGTCAACAAAAGAGTTTATTTCTCTGAAAATATGCACGAAATTGATCCCATGGAACAGTCATGTGGTGTCTTTTAGCAGCTAAGCCACTTGTAGCATCCCTATACTAATAACTTGTATCATGTTATTCATCTAGTCAATGGTTAAGTAAGAATCACCAAAAAACTACAAATGAACAATATCCTTTTCCATAACACATTTTAGAAGGAAGAAAAATGCTTTGAATTCACCTTAGTTGTTTGAACCTTGTCCAATATTGGACTTTCTTATGAAGAAGTGAGAATAAAAAACATATAAAACAAACCCCAAGTTGTAGATGTAATCGGGGCCCTAGCAAGCACCATCAAAGAAACCCCATAGAAATTCCTTATTAATATCCAATTCCTTTAAAAATTGAGCCTCCTTTACCTTAGGAACAATCTTGTAAAAAGGAAGCAAACCAAGAACCTATCGAAAAACCCTATAAGAGGGATATGAGTTATCCAAAAAAATGTTAGCATTCCAAGCCAACCAAAGATCCAAGCTATCAGGTTAGGATGAGATCTAATCTCCTTAAGGTCACTTCTTTCGAAAAATCCCTAAAAACACTCCTCAATTGTAAAGCCACCTCACTCCACAATTTCTTTGTAAACTGACACTCTAGATAGAGATGGTCATTTTTTTCTTCATTGTTCCAACAAAGCATACAAATCCTCATCCCAACCTTGTCCTTTAACTAAAGTTTGTCACAAGTTAAAACCCTCTTTTTGAGCACCAACCAAAAAAATATTATAGCCTTGGGTGGTGCTTTAACTTTCCATAATTTGTGATCTCAAAAACATTCTTTTGTTGGTCCTAGGTCCTAAAGATAAAGGTACCCTAGGTTGGCTGAATAAAGTCCACCAGAGTTACCAAATGACCACACCACTTCATCCTTAGCATCCCTAAGTAGCACGTGAGATTTCCTTAATTCAACAATGAAGAGAAACCATCATTTTTGGTTAATGTTCTTTCTACTTTCTCTTTTTTGTAATTCATACATGCCACTTCCTTTATCCACTTTATATTTAATTCTCTCTATTTTCCATCTCAAATAAATTCTAATAGATAATTTAGTACTAGAAAAATCTAATTATATTAAATATTTGGTATCATACACAAAATATAAAAAATTGTGAAATATTTTTATGAAATTTTGTATTTGTAGACTTTGTTTATAAGATATATATTCTCTCCTTTCAACTTTCTCTTTTTACTCCAAAGACATCCTTTTAAGGGAATTTTCTCTAGAGCCTCTTGTTGTCTATCTGTATTTTATAAACAAGTTCCATGTACAATCTATTCACAATGTATCAACACGTGCCATGTGTATGTGTATATTTTTGCAACCAGATAATTTGATTGATGCATTTTTTATTAATTTCATTGGTGAGATTATGGACAAGAAGGTCGTTAGTGAGGTTATGGACAAGAAGGAAATGGGTGATGATGGGTGATCATGTGTTTTGGGCACCAAGATGTGATGGATACAACCGCACAAAAAGTCGTGTGGAAGAAACCCTAGAGAGCACTTGGGAAGAAGGTGACATGCCCCTAAAAGGATACTACAATCCTCCTGGGGACTTATTTCTCTCAATCACAAAGTCAAGGCAGGTGATCATACTCTTCAAGGCCTAGGATCTGGTGGACTAGAAAATATCCATGCTCTGCGACTACATGGAGCCTAGAAATTAAGGGGAGGTTCTCTATATCCTTTCATCATTAGTCTACAACTTATAAACGAGTTCCACAAGCATCTTTTCACAACGTATCAACAAGTTCCCCATGTATGTGTATTTTTCTACAACCAAATAATGCGATCGACACATTTCTTGTTAATATCATCGGTGAGATTATGGACAAGAAGACGATTAGTGAGATAATGGATAAGAAGACGATGGGTGATGATGCATTTTGGGAATTGAGAGGTGGTGGAGATAGTCACACAAAAATTCATGTGGACGAAACCCTAGAGTTCACCTGGGATGAACCTGACCTTCCCCTGAAGGGATACTACAATCCTCCCAAGGACTCTAGGCCCTTGATCAAGAATTTGAGGTTGGTGATCATCCTCATCAAGTCCTAGGCTTCGGTGGACTAGAAAATCTCCATGATCTATGACTACATGGAGCCTAGATATTGCATCTTCGATGGGGTAAATGAGTGGTACGAGAACATGGAATGGGGGGAAAGGAAGGTGGATGAGAAGGGATTGTTTTATTTGGGAATGGGGTCTCTAGAAGTGAGGAGGGAAGCTATAGGTATGTCAAATACATGCTCAGCAAGGTTACTTGGCATCTGGTGGTTCTAATTTCCAAAGGTTAGTTTAGTCCATATCTATTATAGGAGGAGAAGAGGGTTTTTTTTTCCCTGCTTTTTTTGGCTTCATCATCTTTCCTTGGGGTCGTAAAATCCCTATTATTAATAATACATGTTAAACACCGAAAACCAATGGATATTTTAACTATCCAGAATACTTGGCATTTCATAACATGTAGTATCATCTATGTACTTTCAACCATGTTTGAATACTTTAGAATAGAATGCATCTAATGTATATCAAATGTAGAATATCTACATACATATTTTGAATTAAATCATTTCCTTTAGGTATAGAAATATAAGTATTCTGAGGAATTTTGACCACTTTCATTATTTGACCTACTACTGTAGACCAATTTGATATAATTGTAGACAATCTACATAAGAGCACAATTCCATCACCATCACCCTCAATAACTTTATTCTACTGATCGAAATTACCTTTTTCATAAATGAACATCTCAGGAGTATTGATTCCTATTTAAAAAAATAATAATGTTATGGGAACCCTGGGAACCTCCAAAATATTTGTTAAAGGATGAATTCTAGATTTGTTTTGAGTAATGCCTTTATAAAATCATATGTCCTTAAAGAAACATATCTAAAATTGAATAATGGTTTTGTTCTATTTTAACCAGAGTCTTATTTCCAAATACATCAAGAACCAATAAAATCTAGAGATTACTCTCAAAGCTCTTACATTACTGTAGGGATAAAACTAAGTAGGTCAAATATTCATTTAGGCCTAAATCATATGAATTTATGCAGTTTTTATAAATACTTGACATCCATCTTACAATTGCAAAACCAAAGTCCCAGGAGAACCAAAACCTTTTGATTAGTGGAAACCTTAATTTTGTATCATCTTCAAGTTAATATGACTAGTTAGATGGCATCATGAGTGATACAAAATTGTGTACTTATAAATGATATTTGACCATTCAATACCCGTTGAAAAAACAATATATGTACCTCAAGCTTGAGTTGAAACCTTGGTTGGATAGTCTTCTGGAAAATTGAAATTTTAAATGTTGTGTATGTGCATATGTTTTGTTACTTGTTCCACCTGTATGTCTACTATGCAGAGAATCATTAACTATAGCCAAAACATTAAGAGATTTGAGAAAAATAATTACTCTCTGATTGACCTTTCTTTTTTCCAATTCTATTGCAAGCTAAATTTTCATGGACGCCCTTTCTTCATAGAAATCTACACCTAAAATACACAAGAGATAGAGCTTCCAATGTACCGCATACCCAAGCACTAATGTCTTGATAAAATCTTACCTCCTAGACTCAATGAAAGTCATTCAACAAAAATAATTGATCATAATGCTAAAAACTAGTATGATAGCCAATGTTGAATAGTAACTGGAGAAGAAGATTCAGTGCATATGTTGTATCCCTTTTACTCTAAGTTTGTTTTTTTATTTTTTTAGATTATAGAATTATGCAAGATGTGTTCATACAATTTCTAAATAGGAGCATCTAAGGAGATGTTGTTCTTTTCCATAATCTGTATACCTTTTTTGTATAAACCAGAAACATCATTTACTTTACATGTACTTATTTCATAGGAATACAAGGAGAGAACAATGAATTTTAAGTGTTTCACTTAGATAAAAATGTTATAAATCAAATGGAATTTATGGGATGAATAAATTGTAAAAATCATTCTAAGAATATGTGGTAATTTATCTCCTTGGTATGAGATGTATGGTGAACAAAAATGTAAATGAGAAATGGTTTTAATCCATTGAGATCGAAAATACCCTTTTCACAAAATGAAAGATATAACACATTTATTCCGCTATTCTTTGTGTTATATCTTCTTCGTTATTCCGAGGGTGTTGAGAACTCCATGTACCTTCTTCATTGTTCTGAGGGTTTTGAGAATAAAACAAAATAACAATAAATATATAGATGGGTTCTAAGAACAAAAGAAAATGACAATGAATATATAGATGTAAATCTATAATTTTTCTTTGACTTTATGTGGTCTAGTATTTTCATACACCAAGATACATAATAAAATTAACATCTATATATTGGAAGTTTCGTTCACAAAAATGAGAACATGAAAGAGGTTTTTATTTATAGGAACAAGAATGAAAATATTTCAATCTCGATCTAATACCATATGTAAAATACCCAAAGACAACCATTGGTATTACTATGGTATCAGAGTGCGATTGCATCACTTGAGGTTGCATGGGCTCAGGAGAAGTGGTAGAAAAAGTAATTGTTGCTTTGTGCCCTCAAATTGTACATGGGTCGAAGGATAACATAATAGAGAGAAAATAACCCGATTGCATTTTCATATGCATGGTGTTACATTGAGGCCTAATACCATAGTAATACCAGTGGCTTTCTTTGGGGATTTTATAGGGGTGAAGGGAAGAAAATGGGGCACATGTGAGGAGTAGTGAGAAAAACGACAATAAGAGTAACCCTTTGAGGTGCAGGGAGGACGAGGTTTGGGTCTCATCCCCAACCCCATCGCCATTAAATTATTATATTTTCATGTTGTTTTTTCCGTGATCATCATTTATATTGATGTTGAATTAGAGGTATTTGTTGTTGAAATGGGTGCATATCCTGTGAAGGATATGAAAGCAACAACCTTGCCTCCCTAGTCATGGGAACTATAAAATCTCGAAGAGATCATGGGAAAATTGATGTTACCCAGTCAAGACATTGAAATGCAGGAAGAGAAGGCCAGTTATTTTCCTAACAGTGGTGGGGATCTAGTCGAGGCTATAAATCAAGTTGATCAATTCCTTAGGGATGCTCTTCCCCTTTTTCCTCAAGGTTTATTTTATTTTTCTTTCATTTTTTTTGAAAGTAGAAATGTAAACCAGTATGTGGTTTTTGCATTTGTTTTTAAATAGGTGGTATTTAGAGATTATCAGTGCATGGAATTCTCATTTTCTCCTATAGGCTCTTTTATGATGGTTCTAGTATAATAACTCCTCATTTCATTCATTCTTGCAACTTTAAATCATCAAAGATAACATACCAATTTTAAGACAACATTATTTGAGACAGTTTGAGGGGCCACTTGGTATGTTCCTTATTATCTATATCGAACAAGAATTTTCCATATACTTCTCCAATCCAGATCCAACACCCACCCTTATTCTCCACATGGATCCAACATATTTTTCGCCTACTCCTATATCATCTCTTCTTTGGGTGCATCCCTTTGGTGCCTCCTCTTCTCTTCTCATGGGAGAGACGTAATTGTCATTGGGTTGAAGGAATACAAGTGAATTTGTTATCCAGGTTTAAATTATGCTTGTGTTGACCAAATTCTTAAGTAGGCACACTAAGTTCTATCTGTTAGTTTGATTGTTTGACATTTAGGGATGCGATATACCAAATATCTAAGAGTTGATATATTTTTTTCAATCTTCTAAGATACATTCCTCACTTTATTTCAAAATTAGAAGATCATTCCATTTCCTATGGAACTTAATTATGTCAATGGTGATTTATTATGGTTTTTTGGTAATTTATTATGATATTATGTAGCTTGTTTATATTTTTTCCTATAAAAATATTCATCTCATTTTACCTCCAAGCCATATTACTTGATGGGATCATTATTTGTTCAAACAAGAGCATTTTAACTTATCTAGTGATATTTTTTGTTGCACTAGACATATTATTTTAGATTCAAGTGGTGCAACAAACTTTTCTTTGTCTCTATATGCTTAAGAGGAGGCAGAGAACCCTAATTTCAATTGGTGCATTATATTGGCAAGATTTTTCTTTTTTTTTGTTAAAAATGTCAGTCACTTATAGGGATATCATCTCAACCATTGGCTAAGAAACCACAACCCAAGGGAATCTAAGCCATCAAAATCACTTGGGGATCGCACGGTTGCACCAACCCTTAATATGGTTGTATTTTTGGGTGTCTCCTCTCAACTAATAACACCGTAAGGGTATTAAACTTGGGTCACCTTGAAAATGAAACCCACACCTTAACCGGTTGAGCTAACGAGAATTTACTTTATATCGGAAATATTGAGATGGATGTTTGATTTTTGTATTCACACGAATTGCGAATATGCACTAAATTTATCTTTGTGTTTATTTCTCAAGAAAGTTAAGATCTTTATTCGTTCATTGTTGAATGATTATCCATGGTTAGCTGAACGATTATCCATGGTTAAATTGATTGAATAATTTCTTTTAACAAGGTTAGAAACATAGAACCATTGAGAACTACATGTGGACTTTTCTTTCTATATGTACCCTTTTTTTCCACTAATAGGCCACATATGGGACTAAGCACTTCTTGCAAAACAAGAAGATCAATCTTTTCCATGACATCAATTAATATAGAATAATTTATTCCATGTGAGTTATAGTATGGCAACCATAATGTCAAATTCTCTTTCACTTGAAAATTTATTTATTGTAAGAAACAAAACACTTTCATTCAATCATGTTTAAGTAGAAAATACATGAAATCCTCCTCCAATGTTTTTACATATCTATTAGGAACAAAGAACTGTCATACCACTTTATGTGTACAATATATACCTTAGAGTGTTTAATAATTTGAGACAAAAGCATGTGCTTTTTCAAACTTATTCAACCCTTGAGAAGAAATATTTTCAGATGAAAGCCATCCAGAATAATTGTTGTTTAGAACATGTACATACACAAGCTTATATGTGAAAGTGACCAAATTTAGGTCTTCCTATGTAATTACATCAAGTAGAACTCCTCCTAGATATATCTCATTGAATGTTAAAGCTCTCGTGAATTATAAATTTCTCCAAGGAATCTTTACTTAAGAAACAATGCAAGAAAAATCATCTCATCAATGAATTTTTGAGTAAGATAACATCTTTGAATAATGAATTAGTCACTTGGTGTCTTTGGTTTCAAATGTACTGAATTTTGATTGCTTTCATTTGAAGCAAGTCTAACTTCCTTGGTTTTTTAAGAGGAGGGGTTGACTACTTGTATCTTTATGGTTTTAAACAAATGCAATTAAAAGGGGTTGAGGCCAAGATCAAAATTGTTTTCCATTGTTCTCTTGGATTTTGCCAATCTCACAGATATGGAGTTCTTAGCATGCCTCTCAACAAATCCTATATGTAATCCAAAGACCAATCATCTTGAAGAAGATAATATGCATATCTTGGAAAAGGAGGACATGCAGTGTGATCTAAATAGATAGGGGAACCAAGAATCCCATGATTCTATTGAAAGATGGTTCCAATCAGTTATTAGGTCACACCACTCTTTTATTTTTCATTACTGTTTGATCTCATCATCAAAGCAGTTGGTCCTTCATACTCTGGTATGCATTAAAGTTTATCTTTCAAACCCAAGTTTGAATGTATTTTTGCACCTGTCATGCACATGGTTACATTGGAAGTATTATTACACGTGAAATATGACTTCTTGTTCTTAGATAGGATGGGGTAATAAATAAAAGATGCATGTTATTTAACCTGGTTCTAGATAAATGCAACATCTTTTCATGTTTATTTCAAATAAATGAACTGAGATGAAGATAATATTGATGATCTAATATCAGAAACCAAAACAACTTAGGATATTTCTTCTTATTATTACATACATATTTATGACCATTAATAATAATAGTTGCTCATAAGCTTAACCTTTAAAAAATTATGGGGATTTACTAATTTCAAGGATGATTTTAAGGATGGAAATTTATTTTTAAATGTAGAAACCTTGGTGAATCTTACTAATCCTTCATATGCCAACTATAAATGATTGGTAATATTTTTGTAAAAATATTCAAATTTCTAACTATTTTATATAGTTTTAATAAAATTTTGGCGATTTTTGAGGTAAAATAATTTTATCCTATAGAATTTGGACGAATTATTTTTAAAATAGTGAATCTCGTTTTTGAAAAAACCATGGAAAATTAGCCCATGAGCGAAATTTAGCCCCTAAAATCATCTATGTTACAGAAGTTCTACATAGTGATACCCATAGGTAAATTGTACATCCTAGTTTCATATCAGAGCTTGTTATTCAAGCATCCTTATTAGGTATTAGCAAAAGAGTGAATGAAACTTCTACTTGTGAGGGAACACTACCAAAATCTTATATGGAGAAGATGAACTTGGGGACTAGAGGCACCTTTAGGTCATTATCTCATGGCCCCATCCACCACACATTAAGTATGTTTGACCATGATATGTCTTTGGACTAATCACAATACATAAGTCTAGTTTTTATGCGAACAATATTTATGGGCAATCTATAAAATATATTCCAACCCAATACCATCCCATCCTGTAAAAAGGTTTTCAAATATTCTTCCCCATTCATCCATGCAAAAACAATATATAAATTTTATCTTAAGGGTAAAGTTTGGGACTAGAGCCTTTGATGGAAAATGGGTGTAAGAGCCTAACTCGCCAAGATACTGAGTAGGTCTACTGGTAGCAGGTAGCAGCTTATGGTATGAATAGGAATTAAACTCGTCGGGGTACTAAACAAGATCATCGGAAATGGGGCATTCTACATCGGGAGGATATTTCTTAGATGTCAAAATTACCCCATCGGAGTACTGAACAAACTTGTTGGAAACGGGTTTTGATTTTGATATGCCTAATCTGTATTTGTCTGTATGAACGATATACCTGCGTAAATCATTAAGAAGAAGCATGCATTATTGAACTAAAGGTTAAATAAAATACATCTATTTTCCCTTTGAGAATAACCCTAAGTTGATCTTATGACCCTGCCATCCAATTCATACTATATCTAGGATGTCCCTATCGTAGAAGTGGGAACCATACGTATAGAAATATAATGAACTCAAATGAAAACATTATCAATATTACCTGAATGATAGTGAGCCTTTGAAAATTAAGTGGGATGACTGGTTTCCTATGGAATTTTCCATGTATTAAAGGCCACATATAGCCTCATATTTGCCTCATGATTTCTGGTTTAAGGATGAGAGGAAAAATCCCCCATCATAATTTACATTGTTTCCTGAGCATAAAATTGTTAATGTTTGATGAAATCATATGTAACAAGTAATTTAGGAATTCCCTTTATGCTTGTAACATTTTAAAATAAATTTCATTTCCAAATTTATAAGCATGAATAAAGTTTAAGTTTTGTTTTTTTCTTTAGCATAACATTAATGTGTATTTCTTCTCTCAAAATAACGATATTGGGTTTAGTGCTTTTAGATTTTTATGTTCTGGTACTACTGGTACAGAAACCAATAGGTTCATGTACCAACAATACATAAATTTAAATATTTTTCAAGGGTACTTTTTGCAGGATATTTTCAGTAGCTCTCATCTTTGTCATACTTTATTTTCAACCTTCATTCAATATGCACCAGTTCCACATAGTTCTCTTTCATATTACAACAATTTCTTTCCTTGTTTTCAAGTTTCTTGTAGTGGCATGTGTTAATCAAAGTTTGGATGAGGACATGCAAAGCAGTAGGCATTGGGGAAAGAGACAGAAGGAATATCAACAAATCAACATTCATCATCTCTCTCCTATATCTCAGTATTGCTTGGATTAATCTTCAGTTTCAGACAACATATACTTTAGTCCATCCTCCACTTCATCATCCTATAGTGCACATAAAGGTGAAGGTAAAATTGAGGTAAAATTGGTTTAAGACTCTTTGATTCATTAAAAAGTTTAAGGGAACTTGATGATTCACCACTCCATACATTTTATATTTCATAAACCATTATCATTCACTCTCCATCTACAATTCATAATAAAATACATAATAATATGATAAGGACATAAGAATGAAAAGCAAAGAATTGTGGTACATAAATACAACACAACATCTATATTGTCTTCTCCTTATATATATACAATAAAACATTCACATTAAAAAGATGAAGCCATTGTTGCCTAAAAACCACAAATAAACATTAGTCTTAAAGAAAAGAAACAAAGTATATAAACACCTAAGTCCATATTCATATTGTCATTACTACTTCATACCATCCACAATCCCTTCATAGCCCATCCACAATCCCTTCATTGCTCTATTGTAAAAGAAATCGAGTTAAAAATCTATGACAATATCAAATGAAAAAGGGGTGTTTCTCCACAAGAACCAACCCCTGCAAAAAGAAATAAAGTCACTGAAATCAATGATAAAATAGAGTATATAATAATTTTGATTGCATGAGGACATGCAAACTAGCAGGCATGTGGGAGTGTTGAGATCCAAATATGCCATATTTTCTACCATGTAAAACTGTCATTCGTAAGCCATATTCCCACACTTTTGATACATTTCATGACTATTATCATTTATATGCCAATAAATCGTTCACTTCATCTATGTGCTTCCCTTATGATTTCAATGATTAAAGATATTTTCAACATGATTTTATCGATGATTGTTTAATCATATGTTTCTATGTCCAAGCAACATGTTCCTACACATTCCCATACCACGTTGGGTACCAACATAGTCATTCGGTACTAACATATTCTACAGTCATCTGGTAACAACAAAACCATCCAGTACCAACACACTCTACAGTCATCCAACACCAACACAATTATTTGGTACCAACACACTCTATAGGCATCCGGTACCAAATTATAATTTGACATATTAGCACGCTTCTAGAGGAAAATCAGGACCATGGGTTTTCTTCAAAGCGACATCAGCATGCAGAAAGGTGTGTCATAATTCACCCATATCACATGTGTGGACTTCTAACTTAGGGAGGATGATTCAGCCAAAAATAACATAATTTTCAAATTGCCTACTTGTTCCTCGATTTTTGTGCATATGGTATCGAATCTGAAAATTCTAAGATATGGGTTTTGTCTAGAATATGAAAAATTGAGTATAACGCAAGCATGTTTTCAAAATTAGAATTGGTTTAGAATATATGGGTGGATCTGTAACTTGAATCTGACCAAATTGATGAAAAACCCAATTTTTTGTGATTTTGCTCTAAAATTTGTAAAATAGGTTTTAACCAAAATATGAGTTTGGGGGATTCAGTTCTATCCTTTCCCATTGGATTTCATGTATAAATAAGAGCCTCATAGGGTTGAGGAAGAGAGACATCATTATTATTTATAAAATTTTTATTTGAGAGAAATTCATCATATTCGAGACATAAAATTGATGAGCAAAATGTTGTAATCAAAGGCTTTGATTTCTAAATCAATGAAATATGTTCATTGTTGAATTTCGATACATTATTACAGTATGATAGGATTCTCTTCAAGCAGGATTAACCAACATGGGAAGGGCCCCTCATCTTGGTAACATCTTTCTTCTTCTCTCTTGTCGTTTTTTATAAATTAGATTTTAATGTATTTGATTTTTGTTTAATTCGGATTTATTTTGTAATGCTTTAAATTTTTGTTTCAAGTGTATTAATTAATAATCTGATTTAGATATGTTTCCCTTTGATTGGAGTACACCATGGTATTTTCCCAATGCTCATTCTTACCATTTGTCTTTACTATGTATACATTACCATACAAATCATGATTCACTCATCAACAATTTACCCTTGTCCAACATTATACTCGATTATATTGAATTCACACAAATCGTAGAAGATTGCTTACGCCATATCATTATATATTCTCTATGTAGATCCATTCTCTCAATTTGATTATTTAGTACATAGAGAATAAACCATTCCATAACTCCCTATTTCCTTATCCATGAACATATTATTTTCTGCTCAAAAGATTGATTAATCTTGGAAGATAATGTTATTCACACATACAATCTTTTAAAGAATAGAAGTAAGTAAGTTACTCTTCTAAGCATGTGTTGTATTTGATCCCATCATTGCTTCTGTGTATCATGTGTACTCATTTGAAGGGTGATTTTTGAGTTTGAAGTTTTAATTGCATGAGTTGTTTTAGATTGTTTTGGTTGCCTTTGCATTGTTTTTAACATTTTAAAATTTTTGTTTCTTTCTTTGCTATGCGTGATTTGGTCAACCTTAGGGTAGGTGTTGTATGTTTCCCGCACCCATATTTCAACTCTGTTTTGGTTTCCTGCACTCATATTTCAACTCTATTTTGGTTTCATGCACTTAGATTTCAACTCTGTTTTGGTTTCCTGCACTCATATTTCAACTTTGTTTTGTTCTTGCACCCATATTTAAACTTTGTTATATTCTTGCACTGCACTTCATTCTTGCACTTGTTCACATTTTTAGTATTCCATGTTTCTTGCACTTTGTTTTATTTCCTGTACATTGGATTCCTGCACTTTAATTTTATTTGATTGAGTTAATCACTAAAGGGAAGATTTAAGGCCTAACTCGTGAGATATGGCCTTCCCTTAATGGGTTTCAACCTAAGGTGTTAGTTTGTTTCCTGTCAATTGAATTCATTGCTTGTCTCATTTATTTCATTAAAGTTTGGTTCGTTTGCATTAGGTTAGACTAGGCTCTAATCCCGCATTTCTTGTTCTTGCACCTCTAAGTCTACGACTCCCTAGTGGACAATTTAATGTTGGGAATTAATAATGCATATAGTTAGCCCCATAATCCCCCTCAATTCATACTTAATTTTTTTTTATATAATCAGTCGGACTCACTTCACAGACTCATCCCACACCCCCTCACATCCCTCATCATCGAAAACCCTCACCTCTACCACACTCATTTCCCCTCCCCCCTTAACTTTCCCTACGT
>JZKD02S1895477.1:479160-502085 GCA_000966675.3 Picea glauca | reverse complement strand
CTCTCTTTTAAACCTTATAATTTAACTTTTTAAAATTGTTTAAGTTCCTAACAAATAAAATTATTCCACATGGAAACCTGTGAAGAGATGAAAAGTGGTATCATATGAATGGTTCCATATTGCAGCCTATGGAGGAATCCAATAAGATTATTACACATGGAATATCCAACATCCACTCATGTAATGACACAAGGCAACTCATGGAGGAAGACATGTGGTAGATTCTTATTGGAGACATGTTGCGGCCAATTAACTTGTGACGCATCGTAGTTGATGATGACTTTTGAGGTGATGACATGTGGAGAATTTTGAATGGATGATTCATCAATGACCGGGCATGAGGTGGAGGCTCATTGGTTGTCTAAAATATTATTATTTAATTGATTTTCTAAGGGGAGTTCAAATCCTCCTAAGCTCCATAGTCTTATTTATTCATATTTATTATTAAGTGTGCATTACACTTAGTATTTTATATATATATAAGAATTCAAGTATCCCATGAATGTGTGATAATATTTATGAAGAGAAGGTCGAAATTACTAAAGGAAGGAAGAAATTTAATCAAGGGTCCACATTTTCCCAAGACACATAATCAATGGTCTCTGAGTCACGAACTTTTGAAGACCATAACATGAGCTCTGGGTGTTTGAATCACACAAACTTTATATCGTTGGAAAGGTATTTCAACGAAGAATATGTTGGTACAAGTTACAAGGGATGAAAATGGACATATGTTTCACATAAATGGAAATATCATTCAGCTTCATTTTTAATGGATCCACTTGACAACTCAACTTCACGAGCTCATATCTTGAGATCTGGGAGTTGTATTTGGGAAAGATTTATATCGTTGGAAAGCTACGACAATGAAGATAAAATATGAAATGATTTAAATGGCTAAAAGGTTGATTATAACTTATACAAAATTTAAAAACAGTCCCCCTCTTTAAAATGGGAATTCATTAAATTTTGAAAATAAAAGTTTAATTAAAATCTTTTATTAAAAAAGGAAAGGGACCCATTTTAAAGATACAAATGATAATGATGTGAAATATTTAAAAAAAAAACTTAATGAGGCATTAATTAAAGAAAATACTTAAAGAATAAAAATTTATGGGAAATTCAAGAAAGGAAAAACCTTAACCACTCAGTTAGTTAGAAGATCTAACTTTTAAATAGAAGAAATTCTTCATCAAGGGCTCCATAATCAAAATTATCAGAGGGGCAGAGGAAGGGGAAGAAGAGCAGGGGAATAATAAGGTACAACCATGAATATACAACCAATATTATAACAAAGGAAGAAATATCTTCATCTTGTCTACTCTTTCTCTTCTTCTACACCATTTTGCATAGATTTATTCTTGAAGCTCTTAATTGGGAACAAGGATGAGTTTTGAGTGTTCTTCTTGTACTCTTCAAAAGACATTTTCTTATATGATCATGGAGTATTTACATCCATATACATGAATGTAAAATATTTTGTAATGAAGAACATTTTTCATGAATAAAACTCCACAAAGAATTATTTTGGGGTTGATTTTGATTGTATCTTGTAACTTTCAATCTTAAGTATGAGATACTTGAAATTGACCTATCAAATTCTCTTTTGATTTTAATAGTAATACTATTTTAAAATTCTTTGAGATGATCAAAATATTCTCTCTTATTTCTCATGAAGAAGATATGGATGCATTTGTATGTGATGCTAATCACAAAGAAATTATTATGTTGAATCCCTCCTTCAGTATTTTCCATTGTTAGAATACTTCTTGTTGCACATAAAGATTAGATTGGGTTTTTGAAGAACCATTTATTGGATAAATTTGAGCAATAAATATCAAGGTTTTTCTTCCTAAGCATTCTCCTAATTCAAGATATTCAAGATATATCTTTTAGCCAAAGAGGAGTACCACCTCTCTAAAAATGTAAGGGGATTCATATACTCTTGAGGTTGTCATTTTGGTCCTAACAGATTCAAACTTCAACACCTTCATAGTCCATATTCAATGTGAAAATGAAAGTGGTCATAAAGGCATACCAAGGTGATATTGATGATTAAAATTGAATCATTGGTTGCAAAAACTATAAGTTTATTTTAGAGTTCACAATATAGATAAAGGGAGGAAGATTTTATTTGCTAGATTGAAGTTAGAGGGCCGTGCATTAACCTGGTGGGAAATCCAGCTGGAGGGTGATCCGCCAGTAGCTAGGTGAGATGAATTTAAAACCTTCATTAAGTCCCAATTCTACCCTATTGGGTATGTAGAGGACCAATGGATCCAGTGGAACTACTTCAACTAGAGGCATGGGTAGAGTGTACATGAGTACACCACTGAGTTCAAAAATATGGCCATCATGTTGGGTATCTCTCCCAAGAACCCATATGTACTCCTCAAGTATGTTGGGGGTTTACACAATCATCTGCAAAATTAGGTGATTCTCTTCAAGCCAAGGATGGTATATGAGGCATGCATAATACCTGGAAAACATAAGCCAAAATAAGGGGAAGGTAAGTGGTTCTAAGAAGAAATAGCACCAGCGAGATTCCAAGGAGGGGAAGAAAAAGTGGAAAGGGGAAAACGATAAGAAGACAAAAATCACTACACATCATTGCAAACATCCCAAAAACCATTGCAATCATTGCAACATTAATTTCCACACCAAGGAAAAATGTTGAAAACTACATCTAGAGTTGAACCCAAAGAACCACAAGAAGGACTAAAAGAAAGAGAACCTTCTAGCCACAGATTCGATTTATCAGGTTGAAAGTAGCTAAGATGTGGATGAAAATACTGTTTTCACATCTATGTAGAAGGAGGTGAATACAAATATACTTCATCACCAAGAAGAGAAGGAGATTACCAAGCTCTTCCACATTAAGGTTTAGGTAAAGAAGACCAAGATAGATGCTTTGTTCAACTTTGGTTCACAGGATAATCTCATAGTTGCGGATCTAGTCAAAAATATTGTATTGGAGGTTCATGATCATCCTAGCCCCTATCGATTGGGTTGGTTAAATAATGATGCCAAGACAAAGGTAACGAAATAGTGTAATACTGAATTTTTTGTAAGTGTTGATTTTATTGATGAAGTGGAATTGTATGTAGGTATGTAGTACCCCTTGATGTATGTGGAATAGTGTTTGGAAGCCCCTACATGTATATGCGGGATGCAATATTCATGCAGAGATCCAACCAGTATCAACTGGTCAAGGATGGTAATTCCTACATCATTAACGAACATAAAGAAAAGTAAAAGATCTCACTGGTAAGTGCCAACCAAACCAAGAAGTTGATTATTTCTAGTAAGAAATATGTTTTTCTTTTCTAAAGAAAATATCAGTTTGATGATGAGTCAATGAGAGTGGAGGCATCCCTGAAGGGGTGTAATAAAGAGAATAAACATCAGTTGGAGGCGTTTCTATAGTAATACATAGGAGTTTTCAAGGATTATAAGGGGATACCACCCAAAAGGGATGTGGAGCATAAAATACAATTATTTCCAAACTTTTCATTGTCGAATATTGGGTTATATCGACAGTTTGCTCTAGAAGCCAGTGAATTGAAGAAGCAGCTGCAACAGTCATTGGACCAGGCTGTGATTCAAACAAGTACCTTACCTTGTAGGTGACCCATCATATTTTACCCAAGAAGGATGGGACTTGGACAATGTGTATCGATTACAGGGCATTGGAAAATATTATAGTGAAGAATTGTTACCCTCTGTCAAGGATTGATGATCTATTGGACCAACTACAACATGTCAAGTACTTCACTAAGTTGGATTTGAAATTATCATAACACCAAGTGTAAGTCAAATAAAAACATACTTGGAATACTACCTTCAAGACAAGGAAAGGTTTGTATGAGTAGTTGGTTATTCCATTTAGTTTATGCAACAAACCAGCTATATTTATGAGACTTATGAATGATGTTTTACTCCCTTATCTAGATTCATGTGTTATTGTTTATTTGGATGATATATTATTTTATAGCGCTACCTAGGAAGAGAACATCTCACATCTTATGCAGGTGTTAGAGAATTTGAAAAATCACCAGTTGTTGTCCTATCTCAAGAAAGGTGAGTTTTCTCAGTAGTCTTTGGTGTATTTGGGGTATGTGATTGGCAAAGGGGAGCTCAATATAAATCGCAAAAATATGGATGCCATCATGAAATTTCCATTTCCTACAAATGTCACTGAAGTTAGGAGTTTTTTTGGGGCATCACAATAGTTGCAGAAGTTCATATCTTCATTTTCAATGGTAGTTGCACCACCCCACGCCATAACAATGAGTTTTAAGAGTTTCTAGTGGGGGAAGAATGAGTAGAATGATTTTTATGAGATGAAAAGAAAGATCATTCAAGCACCAATACTTGTTCTATGAAACTTGCATAATCCCTTTGAAGTGGAGACAAAATTAAGTGGGTATGGCATGGGAGAAAATTTGATGCAAGGAGGAAGGCCTATATGTTATCATTATAAAGTATTTCATGGGGAAAATCTTAAATACCCTACCTACGACATGGGGCTATATTCCTTGGTACAATCTATCAAAAAGTGGAATCATTATATGATGGTAAAGGTGATTATCATCCAAATATATCACCAACCACCACATTATTTGCAATCCCAAAGTAAGCTACAACAAACTAGGTAGTACAAGTGAATGGGGATTTTACATCAATTTCATCTAGTCATCAAGTATAAGAAGGGTAGAAAAAATAAGTGGGCACACATTCTTTCATGGCCACCCACATCCAAGATTACAACTTTGACAACTTTGATGCACATGGAGAATTTTACCCATGATGCATACAAAGAGGCATACACAGAAGATGACAACTTCAAGGAGGTGCTTCAACGACTACATGGCCAAATTCTTATAGAATAAGTTGATGGAAAGAATAACTATCATTTCCATAATGGTTTACTCTACAAGCTTGACAAGCTCTATGGACCTAAAGGTGAACTACTGTATCTTATCAGAGATACTCACACCTCCAAGGTTGCATGACATTTCAGTGTTGGGAAGACATTTGTCAATTTACAACGTTCAAGAGGTATAAAATGTTCCATCCAAAGATAGATAGGTAGACAAAAGTATTCAACGGGAATTTGGTGCAACTTTTGAGGGGTTACAATAATACGCATCCAAATACCTACACTGAAAAATATGATGTATATACAACACTATTATAATAGAGAAGTCCACACTTCTATTGGTAAGTAACATTTTGAAACTTGCTTTGTATGTTTTCCACCTTCACCCTTAGACGTTGTATATGGATAACAAGGAGTGAGGGAGGACCTCACAAGAGATGCATTAAAGGTATACAAATTTGTTGAGAAGATTAGGAATATCCATTTACAATTACACAAGACACTAAAAACGTTATCAGAAAAGTACAAGGCTAGACATGACTAGCACAAAATGGAGAGAACATTTAGAGTGGGAGACAAAGTATGTATACAACTGAATAATGAAATCATACAAGTTCCTAGTAAGAAGGTCAATGATATGCGATATGGTCCTTTATACCGTGATAAAGAGAATAAACATCAGTTGGAGGAGTTTCTACAGTAATATGTAGGAGTGTTCAAGGAGTATAAAGGGATACTACCCAAAAGGGATGTGGAGCATGAAATACAGTTATTGCCAAACTTTTCATTGTCGAATATTGGGTTGTATCGACAGTTTTTTCTAGAAGCCAATGAATTAAAGAAGCGGTTGCAACAGTCATTGGAGCAGGGTGTGATTAGACCAAGTACCTCACCTTGTAAGTGACACATCATAATTTTACCCAAGAAGGATGGGACTTGGATAATGTGTATCGATTATAGGGAATTGGAAAATATTACAGTGAAGAATTGGTACCCTCTCCCAAGGATTGATGATCTATTGGACCAACTACAACATGTCAAGTACTTCACTAAGTTGGATTTGAAATTATCATATCACCAAGTGCAAGTAAAGGAATAAGATATATGGATACTACCTTCAAGACAAGAAAAGGTATGTATGAGTAGTTGGTTATTCCATTCAGTTTATGCAACAAACCAATTACATTTATGAGACTTATGAATGATGTTTTATGCCCTTATCTAGATTCATGTGTTATTGTTTATTTGGATGATATATTATTTTATAGCGCTACCTAGGAAGAGCACATCTCACATCTGTTATAACCCTAATTTGCACCAGACATGCTTACCTGGCATCAAACCATCTCAGATTCCTTCTTTGCCAAAACACTATTGAACAACTCTTCTTAAAAATATTTTTTTTTAAATCCCACGCGCCCTACTCCACTACTGCACGCGTGTACACACTAGCTTCCTCAATACAGCCTGTGTGTACCTACAAAAGCACGAAAAAAGGAAATTTGCTGACGGAACACACAGTTTTGAGTAAGTTAACTAAACATTTCGGCCATGCATGGTCGATCATTCGACCAAATACCTAGATCTTTCTAGCCTATAAAAGAAGGGGTAGGGGTCCCATTTGAAAGAAGGAAAATCATAGAATAAAACTATACCCAATTGAGCATTCCCCTTGTCCCAACCTTTAGCCATCCTTGTGCAAAGAGAAGTATAGAGCAAAGCAGTTGGAGGATAGTTGAAGAGGATCCCATGACCAGTTTCGAGGAGCAATGTCGACCACATATTGTAAGTTTACTCTTGTGAAGATTAATACAAAAAGGAATACTATTCCCGTCCCACCACATCATGTGTTCAAGTTGAATATTTATTTTATGAGATTGTCACAACTAACCCAACAATTAGTATATGAAATGCATGTTCGCAACTCTCTATTTTTTCATGTGTGAATGCAGGTCATCTTTGGGAGGAGGCTTACAATCAAAGAGCGAGTTAAAGAAAAGGGATCGACATCAAACAAAGGACTTAAGGTAGATTTATCAAATCTTGTTTACACCTTTGTATTGCATGAATGTGGGGTTTTGTGTTGGGAGAATAGGAGAAAGTGGAGGCCTTTGAAATGGTCATTTTCTGCATGCATGATTAGAGCCCTTAAATGTGTCCGTAGGAGGGATTCCCACCCACAACAGAATTGGCGACTCCACTGGGGATCTCTAGGGTTTTCCAGGAATATTTTTCTTGGGTATTTGTAAAAATTGGTTTCATTCCTTATTTTTAATGTTTCTGCAAAAGTCTAAGCTAGCAGAGATTCTGGTCTTCCATACCAGTTGTCTCTGTTTCTTTGCTTTCTTGCATTTTTTTTTATGGGAGTCACAGAGGTACATGCGGCCTGTATAAGGCATGAACGCATGTACCCATGCCCTACCTTCACATGACCCACATGTACATTCTAGCTGATGAAGTGTCAGTCGCGTGTTTGAATTCAGTTTTTTTTTTTTTTAGAGAGGCAGTCATCCTCTCCACTGTTAAAAGTGATCCTTCTCAGGGGTTTTATGGATCTCATTATCGTCTCTGTGTTTGCAGTTCTATAACCTAGGTACCACCTCAGATTGATTTTGTTCTATGAAATTTTCCTTAAATTGTTTTTCTTTTCTGTTAAAGTAAAGTTTTTGGGTCTTCAAAGGACGTTGGCTTTCAATAACAGCAGTCTATGCCAGTGTTTGATTGCTTGTTTTTCATTTTTGAAGGATTACAGAGGTACACGCGGCCTGTCTAAGGCCTACATTCATGTACATGCACCCTGATATTACACAGCCCGCATGCACACGCTGGTTGTTGAACTATCAACAGCGTGACTGTTGAGAAAATTTTTGTAAGGAGAGGCAGTCATCCTTTTCCTTATCAAGAGTTATACCTCTCAAGAATTTCCTTGATTTAGTTTTATCCTCTGTCATAGCAGTCAACAACTTAGGCTTGGTACAGAAATATCATTCTTTTTCATTGAAAAGTTTTCCTAAAAATTTTCTTTCATAGGGATTTTAGACAAGTGTGAGAGTTTGCTTTTATAAGCTTGTGTGTTAAAGTAAGTGACTCTTTGCGATCTGCGCTCAGGCCAGAAGTTTTCATGGTCTTTACTTGTTGTCATTTTTCCCTTTTGCCTTGATAGCATTAAATAAAAAAATATTTTTATTTTACTTCTTGGTTTGATTGAATAATTGTTTGTTGAATTAATAATCAAGGAAAAGTTTTGTTTTCATAAGTTCTTAATGGTTTACTTAAACAATAAGTAGCTCGTAGTTGAGTGAAATCCTATGTTGTGTTGGCTGATTTAAAGATCTTAGAAATCATAATTTGAAAAGTTGGTTAGGAAATTGAAAAACGCAAATTTGAATTTGTTCATAAAAGTTATTTTTGTTTCCAGTTTTCTGTTTATTTTCTCTTTGTGTTGCTCAAAACATCACTATTTTCATTTCCATAACCCTTGACTTAAGACAATCCTTAAAAGAGAATGCTAAATATAAAATTAATTATACTTTTTATGTTTGTAGGGTCAACCAACTAGTTTAGGGTTAGGGCCTTGAATTAGGTTGGAGAGGAAACTCTCCAAGGCCATTGAATCAAACATTGGAGTCTGAGTTAGGGAGTGTCCAAGTCCAGTATCGTGAAATTTATCTGGGACTCCGCTCTAACACAAAGGATAAACAAGAGGTTGCGTGCAGAAAGGTAGCGGAGATAACCCCTCTAAAGCTGGACCAGTCGTAGTGGAGAACACATATAGAGGGCTTGTCCTGGGATTCCATTGATTGCATTTTCCACAGAGCTTCATGGGTCTCAAATCCATTTGAGGTCCTCAGTTTTCTTCTGGAACACTTGCTTTCAATACCCTTGACAAGTTTCAGGCTTGATACCCTTCTCATTTTGGTATACCCGACTGTCGACTGTACCCGCCTGGTGACTGTTCACGCGCTGGCAACCTAGTTGCCTATCGTTTTTAGTGACATACACAGGTGACTACGGGGGTATACCATGGTACCTAGGACAGACATTAGGCCACGCTTTGCAGAGTATACCCAGAGGGTGCTTCCATTTTCGAGTTTCACTTTCACCGGTAATTTGCTCTAGTGTTGGTTGTTGTCACTGTTCTTCCAACTAGTTTAGTATTTTCTTATTTTATCTTGTACGAAATTTTTCTAGTGTGTACTGATTTTTGTTGAATGAGTACAAATCCCTAGCATGTTGTTGATATTATCACATAGTGGAGGATCAAGAGCTCCATTGGTCACGAAGGCTTATGGGCCTACCACCAGTTACACTGGAGCCACCCTCGCCACCTCTAAGGTGAAAACTAGACCAACAAGGGTCGTTTGAAGTGACCGGGTCACAGGAAAATATACTTGACCAACCTCTGTTAGAGGAACTTTCGACACCTTTAAAGCAGGTAGAAATGGAAACAAATTTTGTCTCTTCTTCTGGGAATCCTCATATTCCCGCCACGGTTGTCATCACCGAGGGTATTCTACCTCCGAACCCACCGTCGTCAGTCCACACCACCATGATCTCGACTGCCTCTATCTTGAACAGTGGTTCAAGTCTGTCAATGGTAGTAGCTACTGCTCCCTTCACCCAGAGTGCGATAGGCCCTCCATTTTCATATGGGATGCCTATCTCAGGTACAAGTCCTGTACTTTCCTTCTCCACTTTATAGACCTTAGGTTTGGGGGCAGGGAGTTCTAATACTCCTATGCAAGGATCCATTGGAGGCCCTTCCACCTCCTTTAACTCTTTCCCTTACGAGGGAGTTCATATACCTCCTTCGTCCCCTTCGCTCGATGGAACTCACCAACATTCCACCAGGTCGAACACACTCAATAGTTTGTCTGGAGTCGGGAGTCAAGGACTACCTTCTCATAGTATGTCGGTAGGTTCGAGACCATTTTCTTTATTTTGAGAATTTGGTAATAATGCTTTCTCATAGACTGCTTTCTCGACTGGGGGCAACCCTGGTTATGGACAACCAAATCCTATGCAGGGTACTATTCCTGTATAGGGGACAAACCCAAGATTTTCATCTGCACAAGGACCTTGTAGCTCTTGGCAGGGATCAGTTCCCTCGTCAGGAATGCCAATTGGGGGAAACCCCTTTCATAACCAATGGAACCCTGGGCAAGGCGCAACACCTACGCCTGTGGGATCGATATGGGGAAACCCTTCACAAAGCCCTTCTAATGCACCCCACGCCCAACCGTCTATGTCCTATTATGGGAACCAGTCGATGATGTCTCCTCAAATGTCGAATCAATACAATGGTCAAGGCCATGGTTTCTACTAGAATCCTAGCCAACAACCCAACTTTTCCTAGCAATCTGGTGCCAGTCAAACTCCAGGTCCATTTTTCCATGGTTATCAACAAGAACCAAAACTACCTTTCTTGGAAATTTCACATTTTCCAGACTTTACAAGGTTGTTGAATGACCCCATCTGTCATGATCCATGTTGGTCTCCTATGCCGACAAAATTGCCTTCAGACATACCAAAGTTCAAATCCAATCCTAACAAATATCCAAGGGATCATGTGACCACTTTTCACCTTTGGTGCTCATCTAATTCATTGAAAGGCAACTCCGTACAATTGCGATTGTTTCAACGCACTCTCATTGGGAGTGCTGCGAAATGGTACATTGAGCTCGACTGCTCAAGATACTCTTCCTTTGGAGAATTGGAAATGGATTTCCTAAACCATTTCCAATTACCTGTGAGATATGATGCTGACACATAATTGATGGCCAATTTCGAACAGACAAAAGCGGACCATATCTCTGATCACATCCAAGAATGGAGACACCAAAAGAGTTTGATTAAGGTACCAGTCCCACCAACATTCCTTCTTGAGTGGTTCATTAAGTCTCTGGTCCCATAGTTATCCAAGTACGTCACAACGTTGGGAGTGTTTTCCGAAGAATATGCCATCATGAGAGCTCAACAACGTGAGCTAATTTATTGTTAGTCTGGTTTACTGTACAATATTTTTTCGTATGCACCACGATTCATACTTGATAAAACCAGACAGAGATTTGGACCACATGCTGATGGTATTATAGGTTCAACACAAACAAATCCCGCTAAACAACTGACAAAACAATTGCAGCAATTGTCTATACAACACACAATGGCTAGCCAAACTACTACTTTGGCTGCTCCCCCTACCCAAATGTTAGATGTACACAGTGTGCAATTGACAAATCCAAAGGCCACCCAATAGCTTGATGGAAAGAAAAAACAACGTAAGAAGGGTAAGGGTGATAAGAAACCCACTAATAATGATGGTGGGGAAAACACCAAGAAAAGGAAGGCAAAGTATCTGTGTAACATGTGCATGGAAGACCACCCGACCCACCAGTGCCCTCGGCTTGCAGAGGCCCAAAAGTTTGTGTCATAGCAGTAGCTTGCTGTGTTAACGAACCCATTTCAACATGGGAAAAATCTAACACAAGCCTCTACAAATGTGAAAGGGGGCATTCAAGGACCCCCTCCATCTTCGAGTAATCTTGCATCTGTGAATGTGTATATGATGAAAGGTGATGCATTTATATCGACCAGAGAACATGAATACAACAAGCCAAGCACCTTTGAGAAAGGTAAAGAAGTTGAAATCCCATCTCTTCCTCTCCAGATCGAGAAGACTTTGCGTGAAATAATGACACGCATCCCAAAAGGTGCGTTCAATAAATCTTCTCACAACCCAAACACAAGGGTCACCCAGAACTATTCTGTGGTGGAGGATTTGTCTCAAACCCCTTGTGTGATGTCTGCTTTGGAGGTCCTCCAAAGCTGCCCTTCCTAGAGGAAAACTTTGTTATCCTCTTTAGGATCTTTTGAGACTTGTAATCTGGGTATGATCATGATGGATACAACCAACCTAAAACCTCATCTCCCTTACCACGTAGAATTTTATATAGTAGTGTCTTACCCCACGAAAATTTTTACTCGGAACATTTTCCACATGGTGGTTGATGAGGGCGCCTCGACATGCATCATGTCGTTGGCGTGTTAGAAGGGCATTGGCCAACCTGTTTTGTCTCTATCACTCACTCTTCTTACCGCTTTCGACGGTCATTCATTTCGACCACATGGAATCATCCCCTCTTTCCCCATGCAGTTAGGAGGTAAGACCATGTGTGTCAAGGTAGAAGTAGTCTATGCATCCCTCAACTACAATCTCTTGTTAGGTAGAAGTTGGACCTATGCCATGCAAGTAGTGGTCTCTATAGTTTTTGAGGTCTTGTTGTTTCCACATGAGGGCCGGATCGTGACCATTAATCAATTGTCCTTCTCCTGACCTAACCCTTCATTGGGGGCATTTGCGATCCCGATGATTGATAATCCCCAACCTGGCGTAGTGAACGTAGGGGTTGGTTTGTGCCCACCTTTGATGGGTAATTTTGATTACTCGCCTCCTTAAGGTGATGTTAAGTTCATATCAGACCACCATAAGGTTGATATTTTCCAAGTTTTGTCATTTCACACGACTTACTTCAATGATCCTTGGATTATTCCTTCCCCATTGCCCATGATGGAAGGGACAGGGCACCATGGTATGTCCATGCCCTTTTCCATGGTAGAAGTGGCATACTCTTTAGTCCAGCAATCTTCTGTCGACCCCGATCCAACTCCCACACAAGAGTTAGATCCGATTCTAGAGCCTATTTGGGCTCAAGGTTCCCTCCCTCATACATATTCTTTAGACTTAGTATTTCCCTCAGACGAAGCAATTATTGAAGCAATGACCAGTCTAGAAAAACCTTGGGACGATCTCCATCATAGATCTTAATTCCTCCCAGAGTTAAGTAGAATTGAAGTAGGGGAATTCACTTTGACAATGACTGGAGATAGCTCTTGTCCTATTAATCCCTTGGCTATGCATGTTGTTTATGCCGAGGGTAATATGGCAAGTATCGCTGAAACGGTACCTATAAATCTCTCCAAAATCCTTGGCATCATGGAAAATGTTCTCGTTGGAGCAGACTTCTCCCCCGAAGAGACATCGGGCATCGACCCACAACGCGTTGATCATGAGAAAACTTTGTTGTTTTTCAAGCTCTCTTTGAGATTTGAAAGCAACATCCGGTGAGACTGCATTTATTTTTTTCGATCTTGTCTGGATTAACTGAGAAAATGTAACCTTTACGGGTCTTGTTTTAAGCCCTTTTCAGACCCTCTAAACATGAAAATATTGTCGAGCGATCTTGTTGACCTTCACGCTTGCTAAACTGAAATTTGAAGTCATGTCTGTCCAGCGGTATTTTACCCCTTTTTTGGTCCCAATGGTCAACTGTACGAACAAAGGTATATTCTATAAACCTCGGTTCTCTAGAAGTGTATTCTCAGGTATAATTTTAACCCTTTTTCGGGCCTGAGAGAGTAAATTTACGAAAAAGGAACCCCCACGGAGTCCATAGTTAATCTCTTTTTAGACTCCCTAAAAGTGAAAAGATCTCCAAGTGACCTGATTCTTTCACACTCATTAATATGATCCAGAAGAGCATTCCTAACGAAGTCCATAGTTAATCTTTTTTCAGACTCCTTAAAAATAAAAAAAAATGCCGAGTGATCTTGTCTTTATCACACTCAATCAAATGGTTTTGAATCAACGTATTTTCGGTGCTAATTTACCCCTTTTTTGAGCCGACTAGACTACCTTCGAAAAAGGTACACCAGTGGAGTCTCCTTTTACATTTTTTTAGACTCTCTAAAAATGAGAAAATACTGAGCTTACCTTCTCTGGGATAGTTAAACTTACATTGAAGGACGTTATCATTGTGTCTTGTTAACCGCATTTGCATTCCTGCATATTTTGCCTCATGTTGGATCCATGTTGATCTCAACTAAACCATCTAAATCATGCCTTATAACGCAAGCCTTGTAGCACTTTGCCTTTGTGTCTTGACAGCTTGACCCCTGGAGGGATTTTTCTGAGTGTCCTTGCTTTGAACATCAATCTTTTCCTTGCGCCTAGAACTATTATGTCTGCGACACTCTTTCCTCCTTTGTAACATAGCATTCTTTTATTCTTTTTCCACAATTATTGAAAAAGACAAAAGAAATCAAATATACCCCAAAAAGAGGAAGGGAAAAGTATTTTCTTTTTATTTGGCAACACAATGAGTCACCCTTGGACAAAGCAAATACTTCCATTTGTTTGTCAATCTTTGGGATTTAATATGACCTTAGAAAGTTGTTCTCACTACATAGAGTTGTGTCCTCCTCTATTTTGTTATTCTTCCAAACATATGGAGAGTTTGCATTGACTCCTGCATCGTGAACTTATGTCAGTGCCATGCTTCCCGAGTCTCATCATTTGTCGAGCTATTGTCCAAGGGAATTTTTACCAAATCTGAGTCGGCCCCTCTACAATTTTTTCTCTTACCCTCATTCCCATCCATCCCAAAATTCCAATCAAGTATTTGTTTGAAATCAATGAAGCCTTCAGTATGATCATCAAGATCCTCTAGTCCATGCCCGACGAGGCGTCGAAGACCTCTGGGTAGTGAAGTTGTAGATTCATATTACACTCCTACCCAAGTTTTGAAGATTTTAAGGTTGTTTCTTGAGCTCTGAAGACCTCATCTCCAGCCATCAGGCCTTATCAGCTTCTAGAAGATGGATACTATACATGTATATCCTTTTTTTTTATTTCGATATGTAGATCTGTTGTGTATTTTTCGCGGCTACATTTTGTATAGTTATATGACATGGATATATAGTGTATTTGATTTCTAGCCATGATTTTATTTCATCCTAAGCATGGGTATGCCTGCCTTGGTGAGACAATTGTTATTTTGCAGATGGCACCTCCTGATTTCTGGTCCCTAGGTTCACTTGTTTGGAACATTGGTGAAGATTGATAATGTATTTTGGCCATCAGATGCTCTTCTGACCTCACACATTAGGGGGCATCTGTTGTAACCCTAATTTTCACCAGACATGCTTACCTAGCACCAGGCCATCTTAGATTCCTTCTTTGCCAAAACACTATTGAACAACTCTTCTTAAAAATATTTTTTTTTAAATCCCACGTGCCCTACTCCACTACTGCACGTGTGTACACACTAGTTGCCTCAATACAGCCCACGTGTACCTACAAAAGCATGAAAAAAGGAAATTTGCTGACGGAACACACATTTTTGGGTAAGTTAACTACACCTTTCAACCATGCATGGCCGATCATTTGATCAAATACCTAGCTCCTTCTAGCCTATAAAAGAAGGGGTAGGGGTCCCATTTGAAAGGAGGAAAATCATAGTAAGGAAAATATACCCAATTGAGCATCCCCCTTGTCCCAACCTTTAGCCATCCTTGTGCAAAGAGAAGTTACATAGAGAAAAACAGTTGGAGGATAGTTGAAGAGGAGCCCAGGACTAGTTTCGAGGAGCAGTGTCGACCACATATTGTAAGTTTACTCTTGTGAAGATTAATACAAAAAGGAATACTTTTCCCATCCCACCATATCATGTGTTCAAGTTGAATATTTATTTCTTGAGATTGTCACAACTAACCCAATAATTAGTATATGAAATGCATGTTCGCAGCTCTTTATTTGTTCATGTGTGAATGCAGGTCATCTTTGGGAGGAGGCTTGCAATCAAAGAGCGAGTGAAAGCAAAGGGATCAACATCAAACGAAGGACTTAAGGTAGAGTTATCAAATCTTGTTTACACCTTTGTATTGCATGAATGTGGGGTTTTGTGTTGGGAGAATAGGAAAAAGTGGAGGCCTTTGAAATGGTAATTTTCTACATGCATGATTACAACCCTTAAATGCTAAGTCCTTAGGAGGGATTCCCACCCACAACAACATCTTATGCAGGTGTTAGAGAATCTGAAAAATCACCAGTTGTTGTCCTATCTCAAGAAATGTGAGTTTTCTCAGTAGTCTTTGGTGTATTTGGGGTATGTGATTTGCAGAGGGGAGCTCAAGATAAATCCCGAAAAGATGGAGGCCATCATAAAATGGCCATTTCCTACAAATTTCACTAAATTTAGGAGTTTTTTGGGGGCATCACAATAGTTGCGGAAGTTCATATCTTCATTTTCAATGGTAGGTGCACCACCCCACGCCATAACAATGAGTGGTAAGAGTTTCTAGTGGGGGAAGAATCGATATAATGATTTTTATGAGATGAAAAGAAAGATCATTCAAGCACCAATACTTGTGCTATGAAACTTGCATAATCCCTTTGAAGTGGAGACAAATGTAAGTGGGTATTCCATGGGAGAAATTTTGATGCAAGGAGGAAGTCCTATATGTTATCATTCTGAAGTATTTCATGGGGAAACTCTCAACTACCCTACCTACGACATGGAGCTATATTCCTTGGTACAAGCTGTCAAAAAGTGGAAGCATTATTTGATGGGAAAGGCGATGATCGTCCACATAGATCACCAGCCACCATAGTATTTGCAAACCTAGAGTAAGCTACAACAAACTAGGTAGTACAAGTGGATGGGGATTTTACATCAATTTCATCTAGTCATCAAGTATAAGAAGGGTAGAAAAAATAATCAGGCACACATGCTTTCATGGCCACCCACATCCAATATTACAACTTTGGGAACTTTGATGCACATAGAGAATTTTACCCATGATGCATACAAAGATGCATACATAGAAGATGACGACTTCAAGGAGGTGCTTCAACAACTACAGGGCCAAATTCATATAGAATAAGTTGATGGAAAGGATAAATATCATTTCTGTATTGGTTTACTCTACAAGCTTGACAAGCGCTATGGCCCTAAAGGTGAACTATTGTATCTTATCAGAGAGACTCACACCTCCCAGGTTGCATGACATTTTGGTGTTGGGAAGACATTTTTCAATTTACAAAGGTATGTGTGTTGACCTAGAATGCAAGAATATGTGGCATAATAGATTAGAGAATGTATACTTTGTTGTACCAACAATCCCGACAACATGAAGCAAGTCATATACCATCCCTTACCTCTACCCACTTTACCTTGGGAAATAATTTCCATGGATTTTGTGGGAGGGATAACAACAACCCATAAGGTACATGACTATTTATTTTTGGTGGTTGATAGGTTCATCAAGATGTGAATTCTCATGCCTTGTAAAAATACCATCAATGGACAAGAATCAACAAAAAAGTTCTTTGAACAAGTCTGGGTGTACTTTGGGATACCAAGGAGCATAATGTCAAACACATATACCATATTTCATAATGCATTTTGAACTACATTGTGGGAGAGGATGGACACTAAGTTGAAGAGGTATACAACATTCCATCCAAAGATACATGGGTAGACAGAAGCATTCAATAGGAATTTGGTGCAACTTTTGAGGGGTTACAATAATAAGCATCCAAAGACCTAGGCTGAAAATATGATCTATATACAACACTATTATAATAGAGTAGTCCACACTTCTATTGGTAAGTCACCTTTTGAAACTTGTTTTGTATGTTTTCCACCTTCACCCTTAGACATTGTATATGGATAACAAGAAGGAGTGAGGGAGGACCTCACAAGAGATGCATTAAAGGTATACAAATTTGTTGAGAAGATCAAGAATATCCATTTACAAGTACATGCGACACTAAAAAAGTCATCAGAAAAGTACAAGTCTAGACATGACTAGCACAAAACGAAGAGAACATTTAGAGTGGGAGACAAAGTATGTTTATAGATGAATAAGGAAAGCATACAAGTTCCTAGTAAGAAGATCAAGGATCTGCGATGGGAGATAAATCCTACAAACTCAGTCTACCCCCATACATGTGCATTTACTCAGTAGTGAATGTGGAGAATCTCAAACTCTGTGCGCCCTTTATGATAGACCAGGAGGAGGATCAGGTCCTACATTTCATAGAGGATTTAGCACCATATGCCCAGGTAGAGTTGGTAGAGGAAACAGTTTTGCAAAAGAAGTCCAGAACTACAAGACATGGCACCATGACCTTCAACAGATTGGGTTGAAAGGACAACTTCTAGGAAAAGCAAAGTGGTACTCCAGGGAGAAGGTAGAGAAAATATTTCCTCACCTCATTCAATAAATATTTTTGGGACCAAAAAACTCCCTCAATGGAGAGGTATGATCCAGATTGGATCATTACATTATTTGTGATCTATCTCAATGCTTTAAGAGTGGAAAATTGGAGGAATCAACTTGCAGGGTCATTTTAGTGGCAATCCTCAGTTTGGAAAGTTTGGGTCAGGAACCTTCCAGAGCCATTGAGGCATTAAATGATGTTTTTTGGGGTTCTAGTGTTTGGAACTTATGCACACCCCCTTGAAGGTGTTCTACACTCTAAAATGTTTCCAACGGTGCATATCGTGTGTCAACCGAAGCTCAAATGCAAAAGTTATGCCTCCCACAAGTTGACCTACCATGTTGACCACCATGGTACGAGAGGATGCCACGTCAACCCCCGTTACTCATGCATACAGGGATATACATGTATGTAATTTAAATAATATTGTAGGAGTTTGAAAACCATACCACAATTGAGGGTTGAGGAAGTCAAAAACCAACCCCTAGATGACTATCGGGATATGTTAAATACTAGGCCACTAGGAGGAGGAGTTCCATTATTTTTCATTGTATCTTGTTCCATAGCTAATAAGAACATCTGAGAGTGGTATTTTTTTATCATAATAGAGGAGGAGAGATTATGTAGTAGTCATACAAGCCACAAGTCAAAGGAAACTCCACGGAGAGTGCCTCTTTCTTTGTACTTTCATCATTTCTATATTGTCTTAAAGAGAGAAGAGTAGCCTCACCTTCTATATGGGATCTCTCCCATATTGGGTTTCCCAGGTCATATCTTGTGTTAATTTGTTGATGGTGCGATTGTATTTTAATTTTATCTATTTTCCTCATTTTATATATTTCATGCATAAGTAGAAAATTAGTAACTAAACATTTTGGAGATCTAAAGAAAAAATAACCTTAATAGTAAAGATTTCAGTATTTTATTAGATTTGTTGTGATGAACTGTTTCAGTGGAATATCCATAGTAGTTTATAAATAATCAACCTATGGTTCCTTTGAGGAATGCATATTGCAATATTCTTATTCCTTTTTATTCCCTTCTCCAGGATCTTCTTTAGGTGCTTCTATAGACTCTTCTTCTAATTTAATCTCTAACTCTTCATTTGATGTGTTTGTATTCTCAGTTGTAGTAAAATGTGGTAGATGAAAGATGAAATATAAAACCTTAACTTTATAATAACCAAATTACATCCACATAATAATAGACACAATAATATAAATATAACCCTTAAGGTAGGGTAACACCATCAAATACTCCTTATGTAAGGAATCAGTTAATGTGTATACATACTTTCTCATGAGTAATACTAAGGGTCTATGACAAGTACCCATATTTATTATAATATTTCCTCTATCTACATAGTGGGCCTATTCTATTATTACACCCACATTACATTAATTATCCCCTTGGGTACCTCCCAAGGTACCCCATACTATCCTCCTTGGGTACATTAGAAAATTCATGAAGTTGTGTCACACTTTTTAGCAAGGGGGTGGGTGAAAAAGATCTACATGGACCCTTGATCGAGGCAATTTTCAAGCACTCGATCTAGGTTTCAATACCTTAATATAGATATTAAGAAATACCTAAATCAAGGTTTTGACCCATATATAATGGACCCTTAATTTAGGTCCTAAAGAGGGTTAATTAAACCCTCAATCAAGGTCTAGATCGCAATTGAGGGTCTGGACCCCAATTGCTAGTGAGAAAATCTCCCTATAACTATACCAAGGTTTAGAATATAGACAAAGAAAATGATTGTCTAAAAGTCAATATAGTTTCTACACTACCCCAAACATACCAAAATAAATGAATAGAAAGAAGTAGAGGAGAAGATCGGTAACTGTACCTTTTATCCAACGTCCAGTGATGATCTCCTCAAGATATGTAGCTCCAAATACTGCAAGTCTCCTCCCAAAGTTGACCTGCATCCAAGACTAGGAAAACAGGGCTACAAGCATGCTATTTATATTCATAAATTAGGGTTAGATATCAAATTCTATGTATAAATCAAAGAAAAGACACAAAACATCATCATTTGGGACAGGGAAAAGATATTATTTTATTCATCAAACAAAGACTAAAACTTACAATCCTTGTCAGCCACTGTTCTGCGAACCTGGTCCGGGCTCGTCTTTACAATGCTCTAAGTGCACATTCAATAAGCCTCTTCTCATAATCTAATAATCACATCAATGAAATAGAATGGATTGGATGGAAGAAAAGGGGCTGAAGAGGGAATGTTGAGGCAATAACTCACAAAAGGTAGCAAATTCTTGGGCAAGTAAGGGAAGTGAAATTTGGTAGAGTTTCACTGTTCTTATGCTTGGGTTGTGAAATGAGACCCCAACACCTCCTTTTTTACAGAAAAAAAGATGGTTATTCAGTTGGGGGATGGGCTATTGCAGGTGAATTGGTTGGGAAACCTCCAATATCCCGTGAATTCCACTGAATTCCTTACAACTTTTTAATTTTTTCAACTTTTGGAGGTATACAAGGGATGTGTATTGTAAAACAAGCATATGTACATGGGTTGTCTAGCATGAATCAAGCATCTGTATGCGAGCTGTAGTGGTGCAAGGTGCGTACATTCTCTAAAAAATGGTTTTTTAAGTAGAGCTCCTCAACAGTTATTTGGAAAATTATGAAAGTAAGAGGGCCAATGCATGTATGCATGAGTAGGGAATTCTAGGGCTATAACACCATTCGAGGGTTAGTACCTTGATCAATAGTTAATTCCTTGATCTATTCCTTTAGTTTTATAAAATACCTACATACGCCACTAGTGGTCTTATTTGACTTCACAAAAATTATGAACCCTTATTACAACTTTTATACACATATGGACCATGCAACACCATAATCAAGCTAACACATCAACACCACCATGTCATCTATGGGGAAATATAGGTTGTTTGTTTCTTTTAAATAATTTGTAAAAGTAGTGTAAATAAATTTTAGATATTTTTTGCTTAAATTTTATTGTAGAGATAAGTATAAATGTTGTGAATTTTTATGATCTTGTGGTAATGCACAAATGATTTAAAATTATTGTGGATACATGGTTGAAAATAAAACCCATAATTTAAACATTGCCAATATTTTCCAATTTGTTTAGATCAAAATAATGAATCGACGGTTCTTATGTGTTATGAAACAACTCCTAGATAATGATAAAAATTCAATGAATACTAGTATACTTCAAGGTGGAAACCTCCTTTTAAAATATATCAATTTCATAAGAAAAGATGAGATCTTTATACAAATTATTCTCCTTTATTATAAATAGGAGATATAGTGAGAATGATGTAACCTACCACTAAGTTGACCTTGTTGGGTTAATATATTCTTTGAAGTGAAAGTCGATATGGATAGACTAATTGTAGAAGTCAAGGTGAATCAATAGCAAGTCAAAGGCTGAGTTGGTTCAACCAAGTAAAGTCGAAGTCAAAGGTAGAGGTGGTTCAACTGGGTAAAGTCAAAGTTGAAGGACGAATACATCGACAACAAGTCAAAGTGGTCAATCGACAAGATATGGACAGGCGGGCATGTGGAAACTGACTGAAGACCAACTGAAGAAAAGTGCAGGGCTAAGCCCAACTAATATTACATGGTTATAAAAAAGGAGATCAGGGTCAAACCCTTTGACCTCTTTTGCAAATATCATGTTAAACTAGTCAAAATAAGAAGCATACTCATCAATCTTGGAAATTCCTCTTAAGAGAATTTTTCCAACCTTCCAAGGTAGAGGGATAAACTAATTTTTCCTTTTTTCGTAAAATCATGAAACTAGAATTTGTATTGTCTTGGCACCTCTATGATAAATAATTTGTCAGGCACATAATAGGGAAGAAATATAGGTTTTTCATGAGAACAAAAAATCCTGATGATGTTATAATCATCCATTTTTTCGAGAACTCCCTTTCCATTCAGAAAAATTAATTCTTCCAAAGAAATCCTAGAAGTATCTTATCCAAAGAGTAATTTCTTGAATTCAAACACATAATTATTATATGCCTCATAAAAATAATGGCCAACCTTTTTCCTCCACATAGTTTTATACAAGATAGTTACAGGGTCCACCTTTGAGTTTACCCTTTTTCCGATACTTAAACCCTTGAAAACATGAGAGTACATGATAGAGAAGATCATATAGGATGCCATATAGAACTTATTTTAATTTTTGAAATTCATCAACTATGCAGTAACCTCATTTGATATGATCTTCACCTAGTCGAAGATTGTGTTCTCATGGATCTTGAAATGCAATATGTATAATGCCAACTGAGGAATAGTTGTTGTATAATATTGACCATCAACTCTAGTAAACAACCAAACAATTTATTTATAAGGGTCCTTCAAAGAACTCACATGAATCTTGGATAGGTATTCTGGCATTGAGGAAATCTATTGTATATATTATTGCAGGAGTTCAATTCCATTTTTTTTTACCTTAAGGAATTTTATGGCCCCTTCTCCTTTGTAAACCAAGTTCGGCTCTTGCAATTTTAACATATTTTTAAAAAATGAAGGCACCAATGAAATAGGGGAGCCACTTTGTAATGGAAAGGTTATTTTATTCTGGCAAAATCTATCAATGCACGAGGTAATGATATCTTTAAATTCAAAAACATCTAGAACACAACCGACGAGAGCTATTCCTGATGTCCACACCTTATTATTTCTATGTCCAAAAATGTTGAATAGTACCGATAAGTCCCATACCAATGGTAATTTTGGTCTTCTAGGGAAAACAAGTTCAAATTATCCCAGAAGAAATGTTGATTTCTCATGAACATCTTCAGAAATTTGGAAAACTTCTTTGCAATATCCCTTAGAACTGTAAAATGACCCTTAAGTTTTTCGACAACACAGGTATTCCAACAGAGGACGAACACCTTCAGTAACTACTCACATAACCAGATCAAAGATCAACACACCGATGTTTTCACGTGGTAAAACCCCTACGGGGAAACA
>JZKD02S1895477.1:457303-479110 GCA_000966675.3 Picea glauca | reverse complement strand
CACTCTATGTCGGGAACATATCGTGACCGTCGGATTGCCTAACTACAAATGCATACTAATGCATACTAAAGAAACACACTTTTACCTAACGACATATTATACCAAGTAGATCTTACCTAACTCCTAAGTGTCTAAATATCCTAACATAAGTTATATTTCCTTGGTGAAAGCATTAATTTGAAATAAGTGTAAATTGCCTCGATATAAACATCATTAATTAATGACATTTTTAGAAATGAATTTAGCAGTTGAGTCCATAAAAATAACATTTAATGTAGCTCGAGAAATGTGAAATAAGGGGACATGTCATGGCGGGAAGTTAGAGTGGAAATTTTCAAATAAAAATGCAAGTTTTTGAGTCCACGAGTCTGCGATTCCATGAAGAATGAAACGACTAAGTATTTCTATTTTCTGGACAACTTGTGAGAGGAAGAAAAGTAATCAATTGCAAGTTTACGAGTCTGTGATTCTGCGATGAAAAATAAAACTAAGTGTTGAGCCAGATGAAAAACAAAAAGGAAATAAAAACATTTCCATGAGTATGATGGAAATAGATAAGTATGTTAAGCACAATAAAACAAAGAGAGGGGTAAAGGGGGTGTATGATACACGGCCAAGAAATTTTATGGGAGGGGAAAATTCATAAAAGGAAAACGAGAGGAAATAAGGGAAAACATATGGCATTCAATAATCCCTT
This sequence comes from Picea glauca, assembly GCA_000966675.3. Classification (NCBI taxonomy): domain Eukaryota; kingdom Viridiplantae; phylum Streptophyta; class Pinopsida; order Pinales; family Pinaceae; genus Picea; species Picea glauca. The sequence goes on along the minus strand of JZKD02S1895477.1, from coordinate 478,413 downwards.
AGATGAAAATAACCCCCTTCTATTGTAACAGCTGACCTTAATTGTAATATATGAAAATATATAATACAATGATAGAGTGCAAGGAGGAAATGACTCATTTCTTGTTAGGGACCTGTTGAGAGCTCAACACACCCTAAAATCTTTTCGAAATTTTTTCTCTTTTGGGTACCACTTTTTTTTCTTTTTCTCTTCTTTCTGAATTGATTCCATTGTGTAGGGATCATTAAGTTTTGTTTCCATATCTCATCATCGATCACATTCATATTTATTTGGACCTATTGAATTGAAATATTTTCTCTAAAAATAACTTTGCATTTTAACTAAGAATTCACAGCTAAAATTGTGACCCACACACCTATTTTCGGCATTGGAGAAATTCGAGTAGTAAAATGACCACGTAGCAAGGATAATATCCAATCTATGATGTATCATCGACATTGGGGAAAAAATGGAGGAGTGCGTTGATTGCTAACTATGTTCACAAAAAAGTTTTCAGAAAATTTTCGATATCCCATCGACATCGGCGAAATATGAAAGGGAAAAACACTAACATGGGCCATAATGAACCTTCGATCACTAATTACTGATGCATTATGCATCGAAAATTTTCGAGGGGGGTAACACGGGAACACTTGTTTCAACATCTCGTTGATCATCGATCCTTTATACTTCTTCATCATCGATGGGATAGTACATGTTTGTCAAAGCGCATATCTAATGAAAATCCCCGATTCTGAATAAACTCTTAGGTGAAGAAGCCAAATTTAAACGCCACGTGTCTTTGTCACTTAGGCAATTCATATGGCCTAGTTTCATCCCGAGTCACCTTAGATTCCCCATGTCATAGTCGCACTTCCAGGTCCACATTTCCACATCAACGTTGTACGACCAGATGGATCAGCATTAGAGATTTTCCCAAGAGAGATCAACAAACATTTTCTAAGAAAAACGTCGACCCCCCATCCACTCGTTGAAATTAGCAGAATGATGGGACATTTTCGACACAAAATAAGATAGGATTCTATCATTTAATAGGCCAATTAATGTTTCGCTCCACATACATTGTTGTCCTGCACACCGAACGAATAATGAGAATTTGAAATTGTCGATGAACCACAACGTATCTCGCTCCTGCACCGCCAGCCTACTACCGCATTTAATTCCAAGCATAATGCAGATCTTGCTGACAGCTTGTGTAAAACTGCATTTACGCCCCAAATTGAAGAATTGATGCGACAACGTAAGTATTCTCTGTGTTTAAATTACTAAGACATTTTTTAAACCCAACATTCTGTACACAAGTTTCTCATTCTCAGAGCAGTCAATGGAGCGAAAAAAGTGTCTCAAGAGTTGCACTCGATTCTCAGAATTTCAAAACCAAGTTAAGCTAGTGCGAAGAAGAGGTATGTATTGATTTTATCATTTTGGAAACCACATTTTATTTATATATCAGTATCATCTCTGCAAGACAGTGTCTAACTCTACTCTTTCTGTAGGAAAATGCCTCCAATAAATCCAATGACCAGACACTCGCCAAGGGCACCAAAATTGAAAGAAGCATAGGTCAGTGAAGGATCTTCTCCCAACGCTGCGAGGTAGTTGGAGTTTGATACTAAAGTGGAGCTGATCATCATAACATCTACTAAGGAGGAATTTTTCCATCCCCCCACATTTGGCGACACAAAGGTGAGCACTGGGTCAAAGATAATGCTCCCGCAGTGGGGAGATTTTCTCAACAGGATTAACAGGGAAGATTACCCGAAATTTATCCCCCACAATGACCTGGATGTAAGGACACTTGATGACAAGGTTTTTCTGAACATCCAACGGTCATGCCTACGTATGGTAGCCTATTGAACCCAGGTGTTGCCTTGTATTGAGACCCTGGGGTAGATAATCAACCATACAGACACAATGAAGTGCATGGTCAATGATGGCGGATGTGTCGATGTTTTTCTTGCGATGGAGGTCCATAAATAATACAAGATCAGGGAACCAAAGGAGTGATTAAACACTGATTTCGTAGTAAAATTCTATGATTTCCATTACACCAGTAGATTGATGGCCTCATGGTGGAACGAAGACAAAAAATTCACAAACTGGATCAATGACTTGTATGGAACAACAAACCTAAGGGATCCATACATTTTTTCGATGGCTCTATTTTGCCGATTTTATAGGGAGAAGGATTGTGCCAAGTTTTCAGAGGCATGGATGCCCCTGGAATACAGTGTGGCCATCTCTAGGAGAAGCTTCAACTAGGGAGAAATCATTTCAAAACAATTGAGCGCCAATATATTGCAGGACCAAACACCAAAGTATGGAGAAACCCCTGCTTTTCACATGGCATCGTGAAAAGAGATGAGTATGGATGAGCAAGTTGAAATGATAGAACATACAACTCAAAAATCCTTTAGGGTTAGGGAAGAGAACATAGCAATATAATCCACAGAGGAACAAAGAAGGGGGATGTTGTTGTTAGAAGAAGCCCAAAGAGTCATCCATAGGTTAGAAAATGATACCCAACTGTTATGACCTATAAGTATCACCCTGTTCGACACAATCAACATCAGAGAGGAGCTAAATGGATCAGAATCAACCCCATTAGAGGGGAAAGTCGATACAGGAAACCCCAAAGTTTCATCACCACAAGCCATATCACTGATGATTATTCTAGCCCAGTAGGAGATTCCAATAACATCATGTGAAACAGGTGTGCCTAACATTTTCTTTGATTTGATTACCATCTATGATGATGAAGAGATCTCGGAGGTCTCGCTTATAGCTTCAGTATCAATCACAAAGGAGAAATAACCGAGGGGAACATCTGCTCAAACTCCCGATGCTTTGATTCTAAACCCTCTACAGAGAGACCATGAGACCGAGAGTATCCTAGACACTGAATTTATGGACCTATCAGGGACTCCGAAAGACAGCTTCAAGGATGAGCTAGGCTCTGGTGAACAAGAAGAGGAATTGTAGTAGCTAGAGATTAGTACCTCAACAGTTGATCACCGAGTTAGTGTTGAGCCTGTGACCATCTCCCCATCTACGGCTGACACTCCACCATTCGACGAAGACCAGTAGGAGGTCAAGTCACTAGAACATACCGAATTTTCCCCTATAAAAGAAGTACAAGAGCCAGTCATAGAAAAAATATATACGGAAAGAAGCATGAGAAACACTCTGACCTGCGGAGACCAACAGATCCCTGAGCCCATGGATGAGGTTGTCGATATACAATAGATTGCTAATTATATAAAGAGAAAATTTATAATGAGAAGGAAAACCAAGAAAAGGAGGCTCACGCTGGATATTGCACTTCTCATCACCATAGAAGAAACGTTGCTTAGCATAGAAAATGCGAAGAGAACTAAGATAATCGGTGTGAGAATGGCTATAATTGATGGCACACTGGATCGACCAAGACATGAATAAAAGGAGCGGGTCTTCGCAAAGGATTTGGACCATATGCGCCATCTATCGAAGTATTACCACGACTCAATGCAATCAACAGTTTTCCTGAAGAGTGAATTTCAAGAAGCATATGCACAATTCACAAGTGAAAGAAATATCTTCACTGCGTGCATAGCCGATTTTCAAGAAGACACTCTCATGGGGATGGAAACCTATAAAGGCATGGACATATGGTATGAAAAGGAATACCATGCAATGGAGTGAATCGATTATATCGGTGCAGTACAAAAAGGCCGAGATGTGGAAAAGCATGGCATCTGAGTGCTAATGGATAGAAACATCTACCGAATTAGAAATGCATCTGAATATTGGGTAAGTATGGTCTAGTAACCTCAACGAAAGATACAAGAAATGTGGGCCAAGTGCGAGAAAATTTGGGAGAAGATCAATTGGGAGATGAAATACATTGTCCTTCTAGAGTTTAGCTCACCTGAAGACTTTGTCAATTTGCATGACATAGTGAAACGACATGTAGAACAAGACTCAGCATGGGAAGAGTAGATCGCACAAGTGGGGAGAATGACACCAGGTCAGGTAAAAAAGTTTATGGAACACCTGATCAAGTCTTGTGCAGTACTGTAGCATTTAAGTGCCAGGATGATCAGATATAGAGAATAGGAAATAGATATAAAGGAAACCCTTTCATCCTTGATATACTAGCATAGATTCCTGTATGCTAACACATGCGAGGATATCTTCGTCAAGTGGTCAGAGTACAAGAAGAATCATCCACTCTAGTAGAGCCACTAGACTATCTCAAGAGAACAAAGAGATCAAGTGCCACATGTCATTCTTTTGCTTTACTTAACACAAAATTGTAGTAGTTATTTTAAGTTAGCGATTCTTTATAAATAAGGGGATCTACCTATTGGGAAGGTGTCGATGGTTTTCAGGAGAGACCCTCTTTTTTGAGAATTGTAAGGAACTATTTCTGAGCAAATTTAATTAAGAAGTTTTGTTTAGAGCCAGAGACAAATTTTATTTTCATCAAAAGTGTTATGTGATTGGATTGAGGAGGAACTACTTCCATATTTGAATTCAGTAGTTGATGTTATAATGAGTAAGAGTTTCTGAATCTATTGATAAGTTATATTTTCAATACTTTAAACAGTTCTTTTGTTCTAAATGATGAAAAGCGAATCATTGTGTTAATATGTGATTGATGGTAGAGCTAAGGAAACTATTTTTCTTACACTTATCTTTATTGCATGTGTGTTTTATTTCCATAATTTTTATCTCAGTCAATGTTGAAATACTAGCAAGTTAACATATTATTACTAGACTTGTAATAGGTGTGAATATTGTTGTTTGCACGCTAGAGCACGAGGGTTATCCCAAGCTCATCATTCTTTGCTAGTTATTATTTTCCTCTATTAGTTGGTTTATACCATCACCCCCTTATTTCATCGGACTCGTCTAATAATAGAAAAGACAAAAAGAGAATCGTTTAACCTGAAGGAGGAACTTTCATAGAAAGATATCCTGTTAATCACTAGTAAATCCCATTGATACATTGGCTAGATTGAAATATCTAGTGAACCATTCCAACCATCAAATGCTGCAGAGTCTAATTGGGACTCTAAGGTGGGTTTGGTTCCTAATGTTGATTGAAAGGATCTTGGAATCCTCAACAGAATTGGCACTAGAAGGAGGGTCTGAACGAATGAATGGCTAACGACATTTCTGACAATATATTTCACATATCCTGTAGATTCAAAACATCCCACATGCATGGCTAGTCATTCTCAAGACATCCCACATACAGAGAGTACTCCCAAAATGAGTAAGTCACCTTAGTATGAGGAAGTAGAAAACCTATTCCCTGAAATACCTTACGCTCTCCCCCATGAGGAGTTGAACCAGTTTAGAAGAATCACAAGAGCTTATGCCCGACAAATTGTATCATTACCCTTAGCTCCATTACTTCCTTGTAGAAAAAAAGTAAGCAGGAAAATTGTTGACACCCCTGAGTAGGTTTGTGTTCACACAGTAGAATACCTGATAGATTTTTCCCTCACTAAGATTAAACAATCCCTTAATCTAATCCCCGAAACACCATTTTGTAACTACTCTAAACCCAACGATTTCAAATACGATGAGGAAGGGTCTAACTTAGATCGCTCAGGTTCTAAATCAGATGGCATGGAGGATAATAACGATAATAATGAAGAAAGGGAAAATAAACCTCAAAATAATCAACCATGGTTGGCCACAGATTCCCTGGCTATCCCGGGATGGATACATAACCTACCCCGACATCCGAAAAAATTACTCCCCAAATTTGACCCTGAAACCTCTGGATTACCTGAAAACCATATCAAAAAGTTCATATTAGCTATAAGATTGATGAACGTACAACGTGAGGATGTAGTGTGTAGGATATTTCCCTATACCTTTGAGAAATCAACCTCAACTTGGTATTTTAACTTGCATGTTGGATCCATAACTAGTTGGATGAAGTTTCAAAAATATTTCTTAGAAAAAATTGCAGAAGAAACGACCACAAGATCTTTAATGGCTGAACATTTCGCCTCCACCATGAGTTCAAAAGAGAAGGTTAAATATTTCAATCAAATTTTTACCACTATCCTAAACAAATTCTAACCCAAAGCCAAACCTACTTAGGAGTTTCATATTGAGGTATACGTTAATTCTCTCCCTGCTTCCATTTCCATGTTTGTGAAAAGGGATGCCAAACACAACCTAGACGAAAATTTTGAGGAAGACAAAACAATAGAATTACAAATGAAGGGATGGAAAGAGGGCTAGGTCTCACTAGTAAAATAGGAATCTCAACCTCCACCTAGGAGAGGACTTTTTTTTACTAGACCCCTGGGAAAACAAACAGAACAAGGTCCCAAAAAAGGAGGTGGGGACATAGAAGACCTACAATGGATGATAAAGAAACTTTCGAATGAAATCGTAGACATGAAAAGAAGTTTCAGGGAAGGAAACCAAGGTCAAAGGCCTTATAAACCCTCTTTAAAAGGAAACCGGCCTTTCAAAGCAATTGAACCTCCCCCAACCAATTTAAACATCGATCTGGGTAATGTAGCATCTGACTCTTTTTGTACGTACCATCAAGAGAAACATTCTGAAAGAGACTGTCCCCAATGGGTGCACTCTATGAATTTAATGGCCAATCAGTTCCTAGATGAAGTTTCACTTACCGAACAACCAAGTGGCTCAGCGATAAATATCACCGATCAGGAAGAGGTTGAGCCACTAGAAGAAACAACCATGTTGTTGTGGGATCCTGACTTGCCAATGCCTCTCGACGATGTATTTGAGGTTCACGAACCACCCACTAAGGTTTTGGTTGTACAAATGCGAAGTAGGGGTCAACCAGTCCAAAATAATTCGACCAATGTTCAATCCTTGAGAGGAAAACAAACAACTGACCACTTGAAAGCACCGGTTGTCTCCCAAAGAAATCCTATAAACATACACACATGGGAAACACCTAAGATGGAATACAACATAGTAGAAGACTTAAAGAATTTGAAGGCTAATGTGTCGGTCATGGACATGTGCATGATCCCCCAACAAAAGGATTTCCTATTACAAGCCTTGAATTTAATAGATACCCTTGTGAAATGAATTGATCACGGGAATGTGTCGTCCCCTACAGATTCAATGAATAAACCAAATTTGAACGCATGTTCCCTAGATAAAAGGGAGAGACTTTTTGTTCCTCCTTTCCTTCTAACCTTTGAGGTTTTCAATAGAAATTTACATAATTGCCTAGTTGATTCAGGGGCATCTTCAAATGTCATGCCATTATCAATTTGCAAGAAATTGAATGCTACCCCACTCAAAAGTGATAAACATGTTATACAATTGGAGAGAACCCAATTAAATTTCATTGGGGAGTTGAGAGATGTCATGATAATGATTTCTACTCACCCCAAGTTTGTCCAAATAATTGACATAATCTTAGTAGACATCCCAATGTCTTATAGCATGTTTTTTAATCAGGACTGGTCTGAGAAATTAAACGGATATTTTAGTACCAACTAGTCTCACCTCTCGTTTCCAGTAAAAGGACATCCAAACATGATCAATATTGATAGAGAGAGATATCTTAAACGTACTATAACCGATTCATAGATACCTAATGAACCCTTGTCAATAGATTTTCTTGTGTTAGTTAATTGTTATTGTGATTTTGATTTCGGTAATATTGCTCCTTATAAATCTAATATACCATCCAATAAAATGTCTGAAATGGTTTTTTAGATAGATTCATTAGCGGTCTTGGAAGAAAGTATGACCCATAAAGAACTCCTGATGAAAGTAGTGGCCCAAGAGGTTCAAATTCAAGAAACAATCAACCATGTAGATTTAGGAAACCCCTCGCCTATGATGTGCACCATGTACTTTGATGGCTCTAAATCACAAGAAGGATCAGGAGAAGGGTGCATCCTTATCAACACGAAAGGGAAACAAAATTTCTTATCCTGCAAGTTAGAATTTGAAAGAACCAACAATATTGTTGAATATGAATCCCTAGTCCAGGGGATGAATAAATCCATTGACTTGGACATCAAGGAACTGAAATTATTTGGAGATTCTGAAATAGTTGTCAGGAAAGTAAAGAATACTATAAATTTCAATTCACCTCACTTAAAGAGTTATCAGCAGACGGTACACAGCCTGATAAACAATTTTGAGGCTTTCAACATTTCCTCTATTCCCAGGGAGAAAAACACACTTGTTGATTCCCTAGCCACTGCAACCTCAAGGTTATCCCCTTTATAAGACTATGAAGCCTCCAAGTTCATTCCAGAACTACTCTACAAACCATCAATACCCAACAATATTTCTAATTGGAAGGTTTTTGAAGGAGATGAACAGATTGTATATTTTCTAACTAATCGAGAGAATTTTAAAGATTTGGCTATTAATGATGAGGTATTCCAAGAGAAACTGGCAGAAACAGAATCCCACCAACAGAATAGGGGAAAAGACCACGCTGATGATCATCCCAAATTTCACTTGATACCTAAAGGGGTGGATAGTTTGGAAGATCTCTTCAACTTAAGAGAAAGGTTTATGGGGCCGAAGAATGCAAAAACAAGGAGCTCATGCCCTTTACATGAAACTATAAACTGAGGCACCCTTGAGAACCCCAAGAATGTGAAAATTGGTAAGACAGTATCCAAATCATATAGGAAATCTTATATCAAATTGTTTAAGGAATACGAGGATATCTTTTCATGGTCTTACAAGGAACTGAAAACATATGATACTCGCATTATAAAACACACAATCCCATTGAAACCTGGGATAAAACCTTTCCAATAGAAATTATGAAAGTACCATCCATCTTTCGAACCCTTGATGTATCAAGAAATGAAGAAATTGTTATATGCTAAGATTATCTTTTAGGTTAGACACTCTACCTGGGTAGCAAATTTGGTTACTGTCAAGAAAAAGGTCTGGGGAGATTCGTCTGTCTGTATATTTCAGAAACCTTAACAGAGCATCAGAAAAGGATAACTACCCAGTCCCACCCATGGAACAACTCTTGCAAACTATGTTTTCATTTGAAATCTTTTCTCTTCTAGATGGTTTCTCAGGTTATAACCAACTCCTAGTTTCATAGGAAGACCGATTGAAGACTACCTTCTGAACCAAGTGGGGAACTTTTGCATATAAATGCATGCCCTTTGGGTTGATTAATGCAGAGGAAAACTTCCAAAAGGCCATGGACGTATCCTTTCAGGGATTAATTAACAAGTGTGTATTAGTATATTTGGATGACGTGGCTGTGTATTCAAAGAACAAAGAAGACCACATCCAACATCTAACCCAGATTTTTGAAAGGTGTAGGAAATATGGAATATCTTTGAACCCTAAGAAAACTATCTTTGGTGTAGAGGAAGGGAAACTAATAGGTCATATTATATCTCAAGAAGGAATTCATGTAGACCTCAAACAAATAAAGGCACTAGCTCAGCTCCCCTTACCCCATAAAAAAACGGCTATGCAATCCTTCTTTGGGAAAATTAACTTTGTGAGGAAGTTCATGCTCGATTTCGCTAAAACTGTCAAAACCTGACAAAACATGATTCACAAGGATGCATAGTTTAAATGGGATGATGAGGGAAAATATTCCTTCAACAATATCAAGATTGCAATCTCTCAAGCTCCGGTGTTGCGAAGTCTAGATTTTAGTAAATATTTTTCCTCTATAATTTCACCTCCGACCAGCCCTTGGCTGCAATATTGACCCAAAAAGATGATGACAACAATGAGGCACCAGTATCATTTATGAGCACTAATCTCCAAGGAGCCGAATTGAACTACCCGTCTATACAAAAACAAGCTTATGCGGTATACAAAGAAGTGAAATATTTCTGATATTACATCCTAAAAAATCACACCAAAGTCATCGTGCCTCATCCCAAAGTCCGATCTCTGTTCACTCAACATGATATGGGAGAGAGAAGGGGAAATTGGATGGAATTTGTCCAAGAATTTTATCTAGATATAAAAACTGCCAAATTAGTTAAGGGACAAGGATTGTGTAAACTGGTCGCAGAAGCCCAAGATCTAATAAATGAAGACCCCGAGTGGGAGAATGAATTAGAATTATGGTGCAGTGAAGCTTTATACATTCCCTCAGGGAAAGAATCTCGGTATGGAAACTTTATTTTCCTCCTACATCATGGGAATTTCCCAAAATAACTAAACCCTAAGGAAAGGAGAACTATCAAGCTAATATATGCACAATATCGCCTCATAAATTCAATACTTTTCCACGTAAATTATGATGGAGTACTCCTAAGATTTCTCGAACATGAAGCGAAAAAGGTTCTAAGGGAGCTCCATGATGGTCCTGCAGGTGGAAACTTTGCAGGAGATACAACAACTCACAAAATATTAAGAGTCGGTTATTACTGGCCTACTTTATTTAGGGACGCTCATACATATGCTAAAAATTGTAAATCTTGTCAAATGAGTGTTGGTAGACAAAACATGGAAGCTATCCCACTCCAACAAGTAACCATATCCAGACCGTTAGAGAAATGGGGGTTATATGTCATAGGGGACATTAATCTAAATCCTTCAAAACAACATAAATATATATTGATTGCTACAGATTATTTCACAAGATGGACAAAGGCCATCCCTCTGACTGATGTGAATGAAAAGGTTGTAATCCAATTCATAGAACAACAATTGATCACAAGGTTTGGGATGCCTTCCATTCGCGTTTTTTAAAATGCTACCTACTTTTTTTCTACTCTATTAACATAGTTCACTCTGGACAAAGGGATCATAATAAGATACTCTACAAACTACTAACTAGAAGGAAATAGGGTGGAAGAATCAACTAATAAAAACCTAGTGACGATCTTGAAGAATACAATTGCAGACAATCAGAGGAATTGGCATAGCTTGCTTCATAATTCCTTATGGGAAGATACAGTAACACCCAAGGAAGCTATAGGAAACTCTCCATACTTTTTGGTATACAGACAATAATCCATTCTCCCAAATGGGTTGTATCTTCCATCACGATACCTTGCTCATGCTTCAAGAGGACAATCCACATCAGTTATTCAACAAAGAATTGATACCCTCCTTATGCTTGAAGAGGAAAGGGAGAAAGATAAATCTAAGCTCGCCACTCATCAAAAGATAGTAAAAATATGGTTTGACAAGCATAAGGCCAAAGATAAGATTTTTTAAGTAGGAGACTTAGTCCTGAAATGGGATAGAACAAACGAACCTAAGGGAAAGCATTCGAAATTTCAAAATCTGTGGATCAAACCTTTTCAGGTATCCGAGAAAATTGGGGCAGGAACGTATTGGTTGAAAAATATGAGGGGAGAACCTAACACCCTCCTAGTAAATGGCCAATCCCTAAAAAATACTTCTGTTAAAAAAAAGAAATGTATTTTTCATGTTTCTTTTAGCATATATTCTGATCAAGATAAATGTGTAGGTTTAGGGTAGGCTAATTGCAAATTCCTCTTTATTGTTGTATTTTATTTTTCTTTCTATTTTCCTGTAATTATGTTGTGTTCCGTAAAGTAGTGGTCCACTTTAATATGGTGCAACAAACTCTTCTCCTAACTTACGCTTACGTGCAACATAAGATAGGTTGGGAAAATAGAAATTTGTTAAATGAGATCTATATCTTGTCTTTGCAAAACACACAATCTTGGTAAGTGATGAAATATCCGCCTAGTAGTATGATAAATCCCAAAGGGAAAGATGGCTAATTGGAAAGGATCACATGTACCTCTAGAAAGAGATAAGAAGAATTTCACCTTAACAAATTCACCTTGTAGATAACAAAAGTCCTCCTCTCCAAATCACTCGTGGCATTTCTTCCAGAAGAAAATCAATCATATTAAAAGGAGTGCAAAGTCGACGAGGGTATGAAGATAACTCTGTCGGGGCTATGGACGCTCGATGGCAATGGAGCAAGGTCTTTGATGTCGGGGTGAGTCTATCGGGCCTATGGATGCTCGCTGGTAGAGGAGCAAGGTCTGTGATGTCGGGGTGACTCCTTCAGGGCTATGGACGCTTGTTGGTAGTAAAGAAACACCATAGTGAGGGAATAATGATAAATAAAATGGCCTGGAGCCAGTGAATGCCTTACCCAGATATTTTCAAAGAGGGGCGTGGGTCATGGTCAAGAGGAACAAAGGCGGGAAAAGGGATGAACTCCATAGGTAGACCTGGATTCACGAAACTGGGAAGTTGTACACGCATGGATAGGAAATAATCTGATGAAAGTGAAGCTAGTTAGTTTCTCAACTAGCTTCTGCACAATCTAAGAATGAATGAAGGAGTAGAGATTCTATTTTTTCCCAAAGAATAGCCATTTGTTGAGCGCTCAACACACCCTAAAAGATTTTTGAAATTTTTTCTCTTTTGGGTACCACTTTTTTTCTTTTTTTCTTCTTTCTAAATTGAGTCTGTTGTGCATTAAGTTTTGTTTCCATGTCTCATCATCTATCACATTCGGATTTATTTGGACCTGTTGAATTGAAACTTTTTCTCTAAAAAGAACTTGGAATTTTAACTAAGAATTCATAGCTAAAATTGTGACCCACGCACCTATTTTCGGCATCAGAGAAATTCAAGCAATAAAATTACCATGTAGCAATGATAATCGTCGATCGTCGATGTATCATCGACATCGGGAAAAAAAAGAAGGAGGAGTGCACTGATTGATAACTATGTTCGCAAAGAAATTTTCGGAAAATTGTGGATATCCCATCAGCGTCGGTGAAATATGAAAGGGAAAAACACTAACATGGGCCATAAAAAACCTTCGATCACCAATTACTGATGCATTATTTAGATTCTGTGAAATCTCAAATATTTAAATTGTGAAAATTTTTGCGTTGACACATATTCGAGCACCGATCACCAATGCATTTTCGGCATTGACAAACACTTGTTTCAACATCTTGTTGGTCATCTATCCTCGATACTTCTTCAACATCAGCGGGATAGGACCTATTTTTCAAAGTGCATATCTAACAAAAATCCTTGATTCCGAATAAAATCTTAGGCAAAGAAGCCAAATTCAAACGCTGTGTGTCTTTTCCATGTAGGCAATTCGTAAGGACCTAGATTCATCCCGAGTCACCTTATATTCCTTGTGTCCTAGTCGCACTTCCATCTCAACATTTCTACATAAGTGTTGTATGGAAAAATGGATTGGCATCAGATATTTTTCCAAAATATATCAACGAACATTGTCTAAGAAAAACGTTGACCCCGATCCACTCATTCAAATTAGCATAATGATGGGACGTTTTCAGCACAGCATAAGATCAAATTCTATCATTTAATAGGCCAATTAATGTTTCTCTCTATATACATTGCTTTCCTTCACGTTGACTGAATAACTAGAATTTGAAATTTCTGATAAACCACAATGTAGCTCGCTCCTACGCCGCCAGCCTATGACCACATTTAATCCCAACCATAATGCAGATCTTGGTGATGGATTGTGTAAAACCGGATTTACGCCCCAAATTGAAGAACATATGCGACAAGGTAAGTATTCTTTGTTTTTGAATTAATAATAAAGTTTCAAACCCCAACATTATGTACACAATTTTCTCTTTCTCAGAGCAGTCAAAGGAGCGAAAAGAGCATCTCAAGAGTTACACTCGATTCTCAGAATTTCAAAACTAGGTTAAGCTAGTGAAATGAAGAGGTATGTATTGATGTTATCATTTTGGCGGTCACATTTTATTTATATGTTAGTATCATCTCTACAAGACAGTTTCTAACTCTACTCTTTCTGAAGGAAAATGCCTCCAAGGAAGCCAACGACTAGACATTTGCCAAGGGCACCAAAATTGAAAGAAGTAGAGGTTGGTGAAGGATCTTCTCCTAGCGCTGTGAGGCAGTTGGAGTTTTCTACTAAAGTGTAGTCGGTCATCAGAACGTCTACTAAGAAGTCATTTCCCTATCCCCCTGCATTTGGTGACACATAGGAGAGCACTGGGTCAAAGATAATGCTCCTGCAGTGGGGATATTTTTTCAACAGGATTAACCAGGAAGATTACCTGGAATTTATCCCCCACAATGGCCCGGATGTAAGGATGCTTGAGGAACAGGTTTTTACAAACATATGACGGTCATGCCTACATATGGTAGCTTGTCAAACCTCGGTCTTGCCCTATATTGAGACCCTGGGTTGGATAATCGACCATACAGATGCATTGAAGTGTCTGATCAACTATGAGAATGGCGGATGCATCGGTGTTTTTCTCCTGACGGAGGTCCATAAATACTACAAGCTCATGGACCTGAAGGAGCAATTAAACACTGATTTCATAGTAAAATTATATGAGTTCCATGAAACCATCATATTAATGGCCTCATAGTGGAAGGAAGAAAAAAGAAACACAAACTGGAGAAACGACTGGTATGGAACAACAAACCTAAGGGAGCCATACATTTATGTAATTTCTCTAATATGTTGATTGTATGAGAAAAAGGATTGTGCCAATTTTTCAGAGGCATGGATGCCCCTAGCATACACTGTGGCCATCTACGGGAGACACTTCAATTGGGGAGAAATCATTTCAAAATAATAAACAACAATATATTGCAGGCCTAGACACCAAAGGATGGAGAAACACCTGCTTTTCACATGGCATTGTACCTACTAGACGTAATCTGTGCAAGGAACATCTTCATGGGCATTAATATGAGCTGGAATTTCGTTGAGCTACCTGTACATGCCTACTTCAACATTCTGTGGGAAAACACGTACAAAAAATCCAATGCTCTTATCTGCGATGAATTTATAGTTACGGTTTATTTTATTATTTTTAAGAAAGAATGCCCAAGACTTTCGACAGCAGCCAAAAAAATTATCTCAAAAGTAGGCAACTGGTACCTAGATGAAACCACCACTTACATTAGGGTGTTTGGGGCCACCAGTGCACCACATTTACTCCTCCTTCACGTCCCAGACTGGCTCGTCGTGGGATAAATATATTACCAAACCATCCTGCAGGGCTATAATGCAACTCTGGTTAAAGACAAGAAGCGAGCACTCATACCCTATGGTTTCCATATAGGGTTTTACATGGTGAAGGATACTGTGCAAGATAAATAAAAGGGTTTGAGCCAGTTGGAATACAGATTCCCCATAGGGAGATTTTGCAAATATTACAATAGAGGCCTACTACTTCAGCATGTGTCACAAGTCTCCTCCTACTGGCCATACAAACATGATAAGTTTGAAGACGAAATATTTACAGAATGTTCTTAGGACTGGGAGGAGGTGATACAGATAAAATATAACCCAAATATGATTATATTTAAGGTGATGAGTATGGATGAGCAAGTTGAAACGATAGAACATAAGGCTCAAGAATCCCTTAGGGTTAGGGAAGAGAACAGAGTAGTAGAAACCACAAAGGCATAGAGGAGGGGGATGTTGTTGTTAGAAGAATCCCAAAGAGTCATCTAGAGGTCAGAAAATGATCCCCAACTGTTAGAACCTATAAGGATCACCCTGCCCGACAAAATCAACATCAGAGAGGATTTAAATGGCTCATAATCAACCCCACTAGAGGGGACCACCAATCTAGAAAAACCCATAGTTTTCTCACCACAATCCATATCATCAATGATTATTCCATCCCAACAAGATATTCCAAGAACATTAGGTGAAATAGGTGTGCCTAACATTCTCTTTGATTTGATTACCATCTATGATGATGAAGAGATCTCGTAGGTCTCACTTATAACTCCAATACCAATTGAAAAGGAGAAAGAATCGGGGGGAACATCTTCTCCAACTCCATATGCTTTGATTCTAAACCCTCTACAGGAAAACCATGAGACCGAGAGTATCCTAGACACTGATTTTATCGACCTATCGGGGACTTCGTAAGACAACTCCAAGGATGAGCTAGGCTTTGGTGAACAAGAAGAGGAATTGCAGCAGCTAGATATTAGCACCTCAACATCCGATCACCAAGCTAGTGTTGAGACTATGACCATATCCCCATCTAATTATGAAACTCCACCAGTTGACGAACACCAACAGGAGTTCAAGTCACTAGAACATACATAAGTTTTCACTATCAAAGAAGTACAAGAGCCAGTCCTAGAAAAAATATATACGATAGGAATCTTGGGAAACACTCTGACCGAGGGAGACCAATAGATCCTTGAGCCCATGGATGAGGTTGGCGATATACAAGAAATTTCTTATGACAGAAAGAGGAAAGCTATAATGAGAATGACAACAAAGAAAAGGAGGCTAACGCTGGATATCACACTTCTCATCACCATAGAAGAAATGTTTCTCAACACAAAAAATTCAAACACAACTGAGATAATCAACACGGGAATGGATATAACCGATGCCACGCTGGATCGAGCAATATGGGATGAAAAGGATTTGGCTGCCACAAAGAAGGATATGGACCATCTGCGCCATCTATCAAAATATTTCCAGGACTCAACACAAGCAATAGTTTTTCTGAAGAGTGAATTCCTAGAAGCATACGCACAATTCACAAGAGAAATAAATCTCTTCACTATGTGCGTAGCCAATTTTCAAGAAGACACTCTCATGGGGCTGGAAACCTATAAATACATGGAGAGATTGTATGAAAAGGCATACTAGGCTATGGAGCGAATTAATTATATCAATGCAGTACATAAAGGCCAAGAGGCGAAAGAGCATGGCATCTGAGTGTTGATGGATAACAACATCTCCCGAATCAGAAAGGTAGTTAAATACTAGGTAAGTATGGTCCAGGAACCTCAGTTAAAGATACAAGAAATGTGGGCCAAGTGAAAAAAATGTTGGGAGAATATCAATCGAGAGATGAAAGACATTGGCCTTCCAGAGTTCGTCTCACCTGAATACTTTGTCGATTTGCATGACATAGTCAAATGACATGCAGAACAAGATTCACCATGGGAAGCAGAGATCACACAAGTGGAAAGCAAGACACTAGGTCAGGTAAAGAATTTTATGGAACACCCAATCAAGGCTCGCGCAATACTGCAGTGTTTAAGTGCCAACATGATCAGCTATAGAGAATGGGCAATAGAGATAAAGGAAACCCTTTCATCCTCAATGGACCAACAAATATTCTCGTATGCTAACACATGCGAGGATCTCTTCATCAAGTGGTCAAAGTACGAGAAGAATCATCCACTCTAGTAGAACCACTAGACGATCTCAAAAAAACAAAGAGATCAAGTGCCATGTGTCATTCTTTTGTTTTACTTAACACAAACATTTGGTAGTTATTTTAAGTTAGTGATTCTTTACAAATAATGGGATCAACCTCATGGGAAGGGGTCAATGGTTTTGGGGAAAGACCCTCTTTTTTGAGAATTGTAAGGAATTATTTCTGAGCAACTTTAATTAAGAAGTTTTGTTTAGAGAGACAAATTTTATTTTCATCAAAAAGGTTGTGTGATTGGATTGAGGAGGAACTAGTTCCATCTTTGAATTCATTTTTTGATGTTGTAATGAGTAAGAGTTTTCTAATCTATTGATAAGATATATTTTCAATACTTTAAACAATTCTTTTGTTCTAAATGATGAAAATCGAATCATTATGTTAATATGTGATTGATGGTAGAGCTAAGGAAACTATTTTTCTTATGCTTATATTTATTGCATGCATGCTTTATTTCCATAATTTTTATCTCAGTGAGTGTTGAAATACCAACAAGTTAACGTATTATTACTAGACTGGTAATAGGTATGAATATCATTGTCTTCACGCTAGAGCATGAGGGTTATCCCAAGCTCAACATTCTTCAGTAGTTAATATTTTCCTCTATCAGTTGGTTTATATCATCACCCCCTTATTTTATCAGACTCATCTAATAATAAAAAAGACAAAAAGAGAATCATTTAACCTGAAGGAGGAACTTTCATAGAAAGATACCATGTCAATCACTAGTAAATCCCATTTGTACATTAGTCAGATCGAAAGATCCGGAGAACCATTCTACTCATCAAACACTGCAGAGTCTAATTGGGCCTCTAAGGCAGGTTTCGTTCCTACTCTTGAGTCAAAGGATATTGGACCCCTCAATAGGACCTAACCTCCTTAACCCCTCACATAGGTAGAACAATATATTTTCTATGTAATAAAAACTGATATTAATAAATAAGGCCTAGTTAATAATGTGAATAGGTATAATGTAATAAGACTTAATAGAAGCTTTCACTTCTAGAAAGATCTTCCTCTAGATTGTTCTTTTGAAGATATATTTAGTATAAATAGGAGTAGAAGGCATGAGAAAGCTTTGTCTTGAGAATTATTGTAATAGAGAAATGATATGTTCGAGGTTTCCCCCTTGAAGAGGCATGTGATCATTGATTTCTATCAATAAAGGTATCATTTTGGTGTTGTGGTTCTCTACATTTTGTTGTTTTGTTGGTATTTTCTGCAATATTTTTGTTTTTTCCTTAATATAATAGATCTGGTACCTAACAAGTGGTATCATAACACTTTCCTAGGTAGGAATTGTAGGTTATCTTTTTTCAAGGTAAAGATGTGTACTACCAGATAATTTAAAGAACAAAGCTTTGTCATTCCGTGAGTAAAATTGTGGTTGGGAAGACTTCATGTAGGAAATACATAATGTTACATGGGGATACTCGAAACTAGGTTTCTCCCTGTTGAACACATTTGTAACCCATGTTGGTACCCTTCGAGTAGTACCACATCAGAAAGAATCTGTATATGACCATCACTCCCACATATCGCTGGGTATATCGATATCCCCCTAGGTATCCTAAAACTAGCCCTAAATCAATTGATTGATCGCTTGAATGTTATATTTCCACCAATAAAAAAACTCATGAAGATACCCTCTAGTACCTAGGTAATATTGTATTATGGATAAGGGTACGGTCGAGTCTCCTTAGTTGGTTCCTTGAGATATTGGGCCGAGTACTATTGTTCAACTTCGCACATATATCAGAGAGCCATAACACAAAGTAAACCCTTGTTTGTAGACACCCTGAAATCCATAACCAAGGGGAACATACCAAACAAGGAACATAGAGGATATTTTGGTTGTGCAACCTTACCCTTGCATTCTGGTTGCAAAATTACTACACATTTTTACCTGTTAATAATTTGGGCATTTCGACACTATAGTACTATTTAGGTCGAAGTATAATTCTATATGAGTAAAAAAAATGTTTAGGTCCTTCCTGCACCATTATCTGAGACCTATCTCATTGTATTCCCCTCTTCTCCCTAACTATCATGATGCCTATCAGTTTTAAGCCGTTTTTTTCCCATCGACCCATCCCCTTATTGACACCCTTATTTCCCACTTACTCCATTGGCTTCGTCTGGTTTCACTTATAGTAGTGGTATATATCAGTTATTTTATTTTGTGTCCATGAACCCACCCTTCCTCCCTAAATGGATCCCATTCACCAAGATAAAACCAATCAAAAATGGAATTATGACATTTATGTTGTTGATGCCAAAGTGGACTACATCCAGAAACAACTCAATAACTGAACTGATGAAATCAATTCCACTCTCAAACAATTAATGAAAAAATTGCATGGTCCTTTTTCCTTGGACCCACCTCTCCATGTTGAAGATGTTAAATCCAACCAACTTATACACTCTTATTCCAACTCCCTATATCATGACCCTTGTCTTCCCAGAGTTGATGTGAACAAATTTGATGGCTCGGATCCAACAACTTGTGTGACTAAGATGGAACATTATTTTTCCCTGCATGGAATTATTGATGAGTTGACCAAGATTTGTTAAAATGTTATCTATTTGGATCTATAATGATGGAAATAGTGGCAATGGCATTGAAATGCTAGGGGTATGTTTCCTGGACAAAGTTTGTTGATGAGATGTATGAACACTTTGACATAAAAACCCACCATTTAGGTCGTTTAACCAAGTTGAAAAGTCTGAAACAGTGGAAGACTTTATCGCTTCCTTTGAGCACATGTATTTCCAAATGTAGGGTATGACAGATGCCTTCTTCCAAGAATGCTTTATTAGTGGTGTCAAGGATGAAATATGAGCCCAAGTCCTCATGGCTCACCCCCAGACTTGGTTGGAAGCAACTAAACGTGCCAAGGTGTTAAGTACCTAAATGTACCTAAATAGATATGCAAATATAACTTTATAAATAACCCTTAATATCAACAGTAATAAACCAAAACATTCAACAAAATAATGTATAAAAAACCCTTGAGGTAGGGTAACACCATATATTATTCCTTATGGAAGGAATTCACTCCTTAATCAATAATTTTTCGCTACAATAACAATATTTTTCACTTCCCGAACTCTGTTTCGGTCGATTTTGTTTTTGAATTTGTGTATTTTTCTAAGAGAAATTCAAATATCTAATTATTTTCTACAAATTATGAGAATAAATTTTCAGAACTAAGTCTAAAGTGCACCATCCCCTTTTTTCCTTTTAAAAAATCTGCAAAATGACCCAAAATGTTCTTCCCTTCTTTGGCCAAGGAAAGTTCTTTGATACCAATTGTTAAGTACCTAAATATATCTACAAATATAACTTAAGAAATAACTCTTAATCTCCACAAGAATAAACCAAGCCATTCACCAAAATATTCAACACAAGAAAATAGTCAAAACCCTTGAGGTAGGGTAACACCTATATTAATCCTTCAGGAAGGATAACACTCAAGCAATCCTTGATTGTTATAATGAAAATATACTTCATTATGATTCAATACATTGCTTACGCTTCTTTATATAACACTCTCTATATCTTAGGAACCTCCTAGACATCCTTCTCACATTTATTATATCTAACTACGATAGTGGGCCTTATTTAATAATATAGTGGACCTATTTCACCTTACATTGAATGACTTCCACTCATAATTCCTAACCACATTCCCATTGGATACCTCCCTAGGTAACCCATATTACCTCTCTGGGTATACTACATTTCTTAAGTACCAAAGATATTTGAATACAATAACCACACAGGATATATGGAACAATATAGAAAAACGGTTGTTGGGTATTCTACCCTACGGACTAATAAGCTAGGGCTCTAAGCTTATACGCAGATCATGACCCTCAAGACTTAACTTTTAACCTTCTACCCGAATCTGAAACCCCTTTCTT
>JZKD02S1895477.1:411245-438161 GCA_000966675.3 Picea glauca | reverse complement strand
TTCGGCACAATGTTTGCCTACGTCTCCGGGCCTTTTTCCTGTGGGGGAGGCTTCTTTATTTCTGCTCAAGTGCTCAAAATTACATCTCAGAAATGCCCAAAGGCTACAAGACTGACCTGGTCTTGTTGTCCCAGATCTCAAGAACCCAGCAAAAGAAACAGCATGCAAAACTGATGCTCCAAGCTCCCAGAAACGATCCGACAGTGTTTCCACCTCAAAAGCTTCCCTGCAACAAACTGACTTTGGCTTGGCTTTCCAAAAGCATAACTCTTCTCTGAATGACTGTCTGTTGGCCTCAAACAGGCTTGGTTTATATAGCAAAGGAGTTGGTTTCACATCCCCAACTTCCTCCAAGAATCTGGCCTCCAAAAATGCCCAATATCCCCCAAAAATGGAGAAAATCTGCTAATAATAGGTTCATTTAATTAAAAATACCAAATCTTTTTAATAAAAAACCCACTTTTAAATGAAATTGGGCTTAAGCCCCCGATCCTGGGCGCGGCCCCCCTTTTCTCGGTCGTATGGTGGCCATGTGGCCAAGCGCATGGCACTGGCCACCCACTCTGCGCACCTGCCCCGGTCATATCGCTGGCCATATGGCCACGCGCCCCACGCGTGGCCCCTCCTTTCCGGCCCCGGTCCTGGTTTTATGGGTGCCCACATGGAATCTCGGCTTGTGGTTATAATCGTGGCCAAAAGTATTAAGCCCCCGCGCTATATTGAAGGTGTATGTCCGGGTCGTATGGCGAGTCCATAGGACCGTTGGTCCCCGCCCATTCCAACTTCCCGCGCATTCGTTATGGTATCGGCTCCCGAGCACGTGGTATGGTCATATGTGTATTGGCGCCGAGGGCTGGGGCGAAGCCCCGACCCTTTTTGCCACCCAACGAACCAACGAACCAATTCATATAATATTCGCCCGATTACTTTAACAAGAACCATCCGCCGGTCTTCCAGTTAGCCCATTCAGTTAAGTCGTTCACCGCCCGGGAGGTCGCGGGTTCGACCCCCGGCGACGCCAAACATATTTTACAAACCAAATCAACCAATGACGCAGCGCCACGTGGCAGCCCATGACTGGGCCACATGGCACTCTAAAAACCAATCAGATGATGCCACGTGTCAACCTGCTATTCGCCCACGTCAACTCTGCCGTACTGCCATGTTTCTTGCCGAGTCAGCTCGTCCGTACGCCCTGTCATCCTGCGACGTCACTAGATGACATCAGCATGCCACGTGTCACCCTGTGAGTGGTGACACGTGTCACTTTTTTATTGGTCCAACCGTACCCCCAAACGGCCAAATCCGCCTGCCACGTGTCACCTTCCGGTGCTACCATGTGTCATCATCCCATGCTGCCACGTGTCGTAATCTGGTACCACCACGTCACCGTACGGACATGCCACGTCAGCTGTACGGACTGACACGTGTCTGTACGGACTGTACGGACAGGTACAGTCAGCATCCAAAATTTTTCCTGTTTGGCTTGGCGGACTCCGTTTGACATAAAAATTATACCACCGGAATCAGGAAGACGAGACGGACGCAATGGCATAGTTTTCGTTGCATTCCGAGCACTTTCATTTTTGAGCATTTTTCAAGCCCTATCAGGCTTCTAGATCCGTTTTCGGATCAGCGGGTAGGAGGAACCTCGTTCAATTTCGTATTGTTTAGGGGGAACAATAGAGAGTGGAAAAACTGTTGCAAGGAGTGCACATTTATCCTTCAAGAAATTAAGCAGAAGGAGGTTGGTTGCAATGTGTGTGCATAATCGATACTTAGATGGGTATCAGAGGAGTCATTCTGAAGAATTTCAGAGCGTTGGGAAGAAGCAAGTACAAGAAGGGTAACTTGGAGTTGTGCATGAAGAGAGTGCATATTGTCCACAAGGAGTGAGTGACAGAGTTGTTTTTTTCAAAATCTCAGGGGGATTAGCAAAAACCGTCCACAGAGAAGCTAAGTAGTGGAGAAGGACCTGTTGCAAGGTAAGCACAGGATGAATTTCGACTAAGTTTCGAAGAGAGTATTCTAAGGAGGAAAATGTTTGAGGAAGAACAAGCTCGGGAGGAAGAGCAATGAGAAATATTCAAAGGGAGGAGTCCTTTAAGGTTTCCCAAAATTAACGAGTGAGATCCGTCAAGGAGGGACTAGAACCATTCCATACCATCAGATCTAGAGAAGGTTGCATGGATATTATCCATGAGGCATTTCAACATTTCGAAGTTCAGAGTGTTTAAAGTGTTTGAGAAGTGGGATCATCGAAGTCGCAAAGTCGTGAAGCGATCTTAACCGTTGGCCGCAAGGATATACGTGGAAGTGGATTAGAAAATCCAATAGATAAAGGTATGAAAGAATTGAATGTGGAGTGGGTGAAATATTCACAAAGTTGCAGAACCTGAAGTACAACTGGACTGTCAGATCCAGGAAGACATGCGACAAAGATTTGCGGATTCAGAGGAAAGTGTTTCGAGAAGAAACAAATAAGGAGGTCATGATATTTTCGAAGCCCAAAGTTATGAAGAGCTGACCCACGGTCACAACCTGTGGTCATATAGGAAAATGAGTCTAGTGCAAGGCTAGTACTCATAAGATTGGTGTTGCCAAGTCCTAGAGAGTAGGGTTGTGGGTAACTTGAACCTGAAGGTTACATCAAAGGGACCTGTGTGTATTAATTGTTTAGGGTCTGTTGAAGGCCTGAAGAACCAATTCGGTTCTAGGAGTTTGAAGATCCAAGACAAGGAGGTCGCAGAACCCCCAGGAGGGAAGGGGGATTGCACCAAATCACCACTATAAACCAGGGTCCCATGTCCAAGTGCTCATGTGAAATACACGCTAAAGATATCAAAACTCAATAGGTAGCTAATCCAAAGGGTCCCATGTCTAAGTGCTCTTGTGAACTCCAGGCTGAAGATATCAGAACTCAATACAAAACTAATCCAAAGGTCTACATTGATCATGTGGATCGTAATATGTAGATTCATCCACATAGTTGGACAAGTTCGAAGTTGAATCTGGAAGGAACAATACCACTGGAGAATACGAAAACTAGATATTGGTAGTCATAATTGGCTTTGAATTTGTCATGTTGATGTTCTCTACATAAGGTGGAGTAGAGTCATCAAATAAATATTTATAATCCCAAAAATGATGACGATATAGATACCAATCATCATAATCGGCTTAAAAATCATAACAATCATAGGCTTCTTGATTGTTTTCTTCCTTGATGGCCTGCATAATATACCTTTCTTGCCTTGTAAATTCAAACTCTTGAATATACTTCTCCTGAATATTTTGTCTTTCAAATTTGAACTATTGAAGTGTTGTCTTGAAGGCTTCCATGATTTGAAAGCGAATATCCTTTGAAAATACCACATATAAAATACCAAAAGAAAGATATTAAAATTATATATCTAATGGAACAAATATGGTAGCAATTTGAGCACCCTGTGAAAATTTAAGAGCTCTGCAGTCTCACCGCCATCACGAAAAAACCTGAAAAAATGGTTGATTTTAAATCAATGATTCCTTCAATTTCGGAGGTCTAATTCAAATGATTTTTTATTTTTTTATTTTTTTTTCCGAGAGGAACTGAGATATATAATTAGTTTTTACAAATTCAGCATAGAAAACTACATGATTTCTCTAAAGTGTCGTAACCCTCTTTTTGTTTGAAAAATATGCAAAATAAAAAATTATTTTCCCACAATTCCTGCCAAGGAAAGTTATTTGATACCACTTGTTAAGTACAAAAGATATTTGAATACAATAACCACACAAGATATATGGAAAAATATAGAAAATCCACTCTTTATTAATTTGAAACCCTTAGGGTAGGGATACACCATACAATGGATCCTATTATGAAATGGATCTTCTCCTGTTCATTCATATCTTCGAGGGGGAAACCTCCTAATGAGATACACACTACAAATATAATACTTCTCAATTTGTCTCATTACATTGCTTGAACCCCATTATACACTGCTACCAACCACTAAGGACATTCTAGGCAAGGATCCTTATAATAAGTCCTCTTACATTTATTATGCTTATACTAATATATCTAACTACCATAGAGGGCCTTATTTAATAATATAGTGGACCTAGTCCACCTTACATTGAAAGACATTCACTATTATCATTATGGGCCCTCCTGGCCCCCTACTACCTCTCTAGGGACACTACACAAGGAGGCACAAGAGGTCATCCTTGCACAAACCAAACCACCCTCTTTTATTCCCTGCCCTAAATCCCCCACTCCCACCCCTCATACCACTCCTCTAAAGGTCCAAAAATTAACATGAGAGAAAATGGTTAAACACCAACTCAAGGGTCTTTGCTATAATTGTTATGATAAATACTTTCTAGGGAACAATTGTAAAGAACAAAAAATTATTATGGCCAGTTTAGAGGATGTTTCTGATTAATATGATGAGGTTTCACTAGAGGAAGTTCTACCCCAAGGATATGATATGACACTTCCCTTTGTTCCTCCTCAAGTTGAACCCCTGATTTCACCGAATGCTCTCATTGGTTTGTCTATTCCCCAAACCCTCAAGTTAATTACCTGCATTAAGCACCAGAAATTCATCATCCTAGTTCACAGTGGAAACACTCATAATTTCATTCCTCATCGCTTTGAAACTCTTGAGGGTCATGAGGGTCATTATGAGTTCTTGGTCATGCCTTTTTTCCATAATTATTAACAAACTTGCGATAATATCATGTTAAATCGAGAAACCCACACAAACTCTTGATATTATTTGGACGAGGCCAATGATTCATAGATTTAATTTTCTTAGGATCCACCCGACACAATCCTTACCAACAATATGACCCAAGTACTCCACTTCTGAGGCTCCAAAAGAAAATTTAGATTGTTTGAAGAAAATTTGGTGCTGAGGGAGTAGATGAAGAACTTGATCCACATTGGAAATATGAGTTGTCCATGTTTTACTATGGATGAGAATATCATCAAAGAAAAATTAGACAAAATGACATAGAAAAGGATGGAATACATGATTCATGAGGCTCTGGAAAGTGGAGGGAGCATTACACAAGCCAAAGGCCATGACCAAGAACTCATAGTGGCCCTCATGAGTTTGAAAGGAATTCTTAGGAATGTCTACCTCTTTCATTCGTATCTGGTGGTAGCTAGAACGAATATAAAGTTTAGTAAAGTATTGGGCACCACTTAATTAATCCAAGATATCATCAATGACGAGAATGGGAAATTAGTATTTTATGGTGATTTTGATGAGGGCATGAAATTCAAGACACATGCACCAAGATCCTTCTTTCTTAAGTACCATGACCACAAGAGAAGAATAGGGGTTGGTACTAGGACAGATAATACCCGCGGTGAGAAACTCTTGAACAATTTTCTCAATTTCATTTTCTTAGGAAAAGGGATGACGATAAGGGTGAACATTGGGAGGAAGGTTTCCATGGACTAGGGGAATGGAAATATCATGAACAGCATATGGAGGGGAAGTCCCTGGGAGTGGAAAAAATAGCTTGACGTTCAGAGATAATGGATTAGAGGTTAGGATGCACAGAGTGTGTCTCAATCGCGTGAATGGAATGGAGTTGTGAAATAATGACAGAATGAACTTTATTGAGGATATTTTCCATGTGATGGTAATTTATGATTTCAAGGGATCATGTGGTGATGCATAAGAACTTATATTGTTGGTCCTCCTGGATGAATTGCATGGTTAATTCCTTAAAATGAATGAGGATGAGACCAAGAGTCTATAACCATTATGTACCAAGAAAAATGTCACAACCACCCATGTCGATAGAAAACATATGAGATTTCATGTTGTACTGACCAATTTGGAGACACACATTTTCATGACGCCTACCACATTTCATGGAACCTCCATTGGAAATCATGATTTTAAATTTGTTGACTACATGGATATAGAAATTAGTTTCTTGGGAAATTAGGCGATGAATAAAACTATGGGTGTTTCCACCGTCAATGAGGATGGTGACCTTCTGATGCTTAATGTAACCAATTAGCTTGAGGGTTTGGGGAGCAGAGAAGCCAGTGAGAGAATTCAGTGAAATGACTGGTTAAACTTCTGGGGGGTTCGAGGGAAAAGTAATATCAATTGAATTTTGTAACTCAACCATTGGGGGGGGGGCTCAACTGCTTCTTCAAAAAAATCCTCAGAGATGGCCATAAAAATATTTTTTCCTTACACTTGTGCCCCAATTTTTTTTTTTTATCATGATTATAACAAAGGCCCTTCAGTTGGCATTCATCCATTTCTGCCCGGGTCAATTTCTGGATCTTCAGTGGAGAGGAAGGAGGGGTTGAAGTGGTGGGTTTAGGGTAGGGAAGAAAGGATGGTTTTATGGTTTGAGAAGATGCAACCTGTTGTGATTCCTTATCTCTTTTAGTATCTTCCACCCAACTCCGAGGGATATCCATGATGACATGGGAATGAATCCCATCCTTGAGGACATTGATAAAGCATTCCCATAAAAAAACATCAGACATGCCCTCCGTGCAAAAAGCCAAGTGCTCAAAAGCAGTTATAAATTCTTCCACTGTTACAGATTATTTCAACTTGGTCAAATAACCTAAATGGTGGGTGTCAGTGTCAAAGAATTCATAAATCTCTGCAAAAAATTGTGTCCAAGACACATACCCTTGGAGGACATTTTTTCTCCATTGCCACCATTTTCAATGTTCCAGATCTAGATGGAGAACATCATACCATAGTTTGGAAAACTCATCAACAATTTTGTACAAACAGAAATAGTGTTCCATTTGAGTGACTCAGCATGTGGGATCTGAGCCATAAAATGTTTTCACCTCCATGCAAGGGTGACGTAGGTCCCGCTGAAAGTGGTTAGAAGGAAAATATGTGGAATGGGAGGATTCATGACCTTCAGGGTTATCAGGTGTGGTAGAAGAGAAGTTATCTGGGGTGGGCTTAAACAAGGAGGTCAAATTGTTCATTGCATCCTAGGATTGTTAACACATGGTGATCAATTGATTGATGGATGTTGGAAGTGATTCGATCAGATCAAGATAGGAGTTTAGGTTAGCAATACTATAAGTAAGGGAAGAAATATCAATCTAGGTTTTCTCATTAGCTTTGTCCAAGGCAGTGATACGTTGTTCCCAATATTGGTTGCAGGTGTGGGCCATGGGGATGGGAAGGGGGGGGAGGTGGGACAACACATATCGGGTTACTGGTGAATGGTACCGCTATGATCAGTGAAAAGAAAAGAATTCATTGGGATAGGTTCTGAATAGGGGTGTCGGGAAGAGGTCAGGTCCACAGAATTCTTTTTTGAAAAATGATGGGTATGAATACGATCAGGGAGAAGAGAGGAATCCAATAGGATATGTCTCAAATAATGGTGCAGGAAGGAGACAATGTTTTTTTATTTTTACGCTTGTGGAGTTATACTCCAATATGAATAATACTACAATGACAAAATGGGCAAATTCTTAATTGGAAGAAATGTGTAGGAATTTTGTAATCTGAATGTAAGAGGCAAGGTTGCATGATAGTAGATATTGTATGTTCTTTTTCTGCTATGTTTCCATCCCAAGGGTTAGGGTGTTTAGGGTTTCTATAAAAAATATTTTTCCATGTGCTATAACTCTATGATATACGTGCGGGGTCGAACAGTACTACTCGACCCAACATCTCAGGGCACCAACTAAGGAGGCTAGACCATACCCTTATCAGTACTACCTAATTACCTAGGTACTAGAGAGTATCTTCTCAAGTTTTATTATAGGTGGAACCATAGAAGTCAGACGGTCAATTGATTTATCTATGGAGGGCTTCAGGACATCTAGGTCAATCTATATACAGGTGTTGTCAGATGCTCTACCACTCAAAGGGGTACCAATAGGGGCTACAAGGGTGGTTAACATTGTGTTCTTAAGCACCACTTTTAGTTCCTACATGTATGATTCCTTGATCATAGATTTATTCACTGAACAACAAATATATATAGCTTTAAGATACCAGAATACGTCTCTACCTTGGAAAAAAAAACCCACAATTTTCTGCCAAGGAAAGTGCATTGATACCACTTGTAAGGTACAAGATATATCATAATAGAAGAAAACAGAAATACTGTAGATAATAGCAGTGGAACAACACAATATATGAAACCACAACACCAAAATAATACCTTTATTGATAGGAAGCAATGTTCACTTTCCCTTTTGAGGGGGAAACCTATAGCAGAGCATTGCTCAGTTACAATAATTATCAAGACAAAATATTCTCATTCCCTTGTCTCCTATTTATACTAAATCTATCTACCAAAAGAACAATATAGAGGAATATCTTCTAGAAGTGGAAGCTTCTATTAGGTCTTCTTACATTTGACTTATTCTTCCTTATTACTAGGCCTTATTAATATTGACCTTTATTACATGGAAAATATATTATTTTTCCTATGTGATTGGTTAGGGAGGTTAGGTCTATAACATTGCAACTGATTTTCCTAATAATAAACCACACATTGGCTCACTGTCTACATCTACCACAAACCCCATTATCATTGATGCAGAACCTATTTCTTCACTTCTTCCCTTCGCTCAAACTATCCCCCCTAAACCATCCTCCATTCCCATTATCACTATTCCTGATAAACCTGCAATCCATACAAATCCCACCCCTATCACTGAGGAGCTTACTCGACAACTAGCTAGTTCTGTTGTAGGCACCCATTCCACCATTGCATCACCCCCTGCCCGAACACATATTGAAACAACGGAGAAATATTCTAGTGACCTATTCACTATAGTCCCCATTCCTAATATTACATCGGTTAATTTCCCACTCACCACCCCTACCAAAATTACTCCCAATATATAGTTAGAAAATTCAGTGTAGATGCAATATTAGATGTGTCAAGATCCCCCAAATGACCCCATGGATACCCAAGAGGAAGTTGCTTTGGCTCACATCATGAGCTCTATCAAAGATCATGTTGTGTCCTTACTACAAGATCCATAAGGATGTTGTGCCATCCTATAATTGTGTCTGGAGTGCATAGAAGTGGTTGGTATGCTCCCCCAAGATGTCCAATAAATTATCGTGCGTAGCTTTCAAACAACCACTACTAATCTTGATGGCTCAAGAACTCTAATTCTCTCTAAAAGATCAATTGCTAGTGGCCAACCACTTGCATCCAAATTTCCCATGGATGCATCCCAAACCAATGGAGAGCTTGCAGTATGGTCCACACCACAACTCTTACATCTTTTGTGCACCTCAACCGATCAACTCGAACATAGGATTGTCTCTGTCGAGAAAACTAATGAAGAAATCACATAGAATATGCTCTATTTGCATCAATATCTAGTTGCAATATGTGAGGATTGAGATCAATAACATGAACTGGATACATAGCTAGATTCAATTGTCGAGGCCATCTCTGAAAAAATTTCTTAAGTGTGGCCCAATATCCCGTAGGTTGTCCCTGAGCTCCCCAAATATATTTCCTCGGTTGCACCAACTCAATGAGTCAAGCTTCTTGTTGATGCTTGATCACAATTAGCTACCATAACTCATAGTCTTCAAAAATAAATGGACATGATTTGACTGAAAGAAAAACATAATCCCTAGGAAATGATGGAGAAAGTTACTCAGGTGGTGGCAGAAGGGGATCTCATTCGGTCCTCCCTCCATGATAAAATGGGAGAATGCAGTAAACTCTTCATGATGGTAAATGATTGGGTTGGTTTGTTGGAAAAAAGAAGTAATCCAGTAGAAGAGATGTGAGCACAACTTCAACGGATGAATGCAGAGGCCCAAGCAATCACTAATCCCATTGAGAAGCAAACAGAGTTTGTGGAGATCTAAGAAACATGAGAAAAACTTGAATCCATGCATGAAGCTTCTCAAGCTGCCAAGAAAGAGATCTAAGAATTTTGACCTACAGTATAGGATACGTATGTCTAGATGTAGTAGCTAGATTCATTTGTATAGACAGAATGAAATACATTGTTGGCTACTAAGCCAATGGAGCCAAATGTGGCAGTATCACCAGAGTTTGTTGTGGGAGCCTCCATTTTATCAAGAAAGTGGCAGGATCATGTGGAGAATTATGAAAATGTCCACCAGAAGGCCATCAAAATTGTGTCGGAGTTGGGCCCTCCATTTGAAGAAGGCCCAGAGAAAGACCTGAAAGGTTGACTCGAGACGAATCAAAGGTTGTTGTTTGGGCCTGTTGGGCCTTCTATTTTTGGAAATTCCAAAATTTTTGGAAAGTTCTGCATGCCAACTGGAAAACTAAAAGTAGTGGAAGCAATTAGAAGAATTGAGAGTTAATTGGAAGTATATCAATAACGAAAACAGTCAAAAGTTCCATGTGTTAGTTGGTCCCTAGAATTTATTTTCTTGTTGATCTGATATGATGAACATGGATCTATGTTTATGTTGTGTAATTACTTCATCCTTTTCTATTTATAATTTGAGCTTAGTCATTGCATTTCTTTGGGTATTAATATATGAATCTAAGAAGTGAAAATCTAGATGTGATATTATGTTCTCCTTAACTCGCTTCACTAAATAAATCCCGGTTACGGTTCAAGTGATACCTACTTCCCTTGTAGAAGGTTGAATATGCCAGTGTACGTAGACTACATTGGTACCTTTTGTTGGTAACTTCTGTGAACCCTAGTCTGGATTTTGAGCCAATAGACATATGATCATTTGGAGGTTGCCACCTTGAAGAGGAAAGTGAACATTGCTTTCATCAACAAAGGTATTGTTATTTGTGATATTTTTGTTCTTCTACAATTTCCTATTGTTGTTATGATCTACCATTTCTAATCTAAATATTTCTATATTTTGTTATTTATTCTTTGAATTTTCTATTTTGCTAATAAATAACACCACATTATCATCAATAATTAATGTGTTCACATTGGATTCCATGACATTCTTGGTAATATGAAATCTACTTATTGAATTGAAAGAAAATGTTTTGAGAATCATTGTTTGGTCTAAGACATTAGGATATTAGTGTTGGCCTCCCATTTTTCCATAATTAAAACACCTATTTTTCCACTACCATTCCACTTCTATACCTAAACATGGCCCTATTATCCTATAAATCCATGCCCTTAAGCCTTAAACCTTGTAACAATAATTTAAAGGTAACGGTTACTTATTTTAATGTATTTCCTACGTTATTGATAGAATTTATTGAGTTTTTGAACTAACATTTACTAATGAAGAATTTCAGTTCAGTTCATACACTGTTATGGAGTTATGGTACCTAAGTTTATAGGTTCATATATGTGTGCGCTCCTAGGTGGAAAATGGTCTCATGGGTTTTGAAGATATAACCCCCAGCATGGTTTGTGTCCTTTGGTTCACACCCAAGTCTCACATGGAAGTCTCCAACCATGAACATGGGTTCTCATTCAAAAAAAAATGTCAAATTAGCAACAATCAACTTCCGAGGAGATTTTCGAGAAAATTAAAAAACAATATGACAATTCTCAAAATATGGAACGGTTAGGGAGATATTGAGGTTTTCCTAATATGGGTTTTACCAAATTTATATTGCGTCATGTTTTCAAGATATTCAACTAATTATCTGAAAGGATCCATGAATATCATAAGGGATCAATGGTTGATTTGATAGATTTCCATAGGTTCTAAGTTTTTCCTCAACGATTAAAAGGAATCAATGATGATTTGGTTCAGGCATATCTCCACTATTTTCATACTCTAGTTTATGAGGATGCAGGGGACCACTTCGATTTTCATTTCTATAATTTTATATATATTGTAATAATATGTAATGTAAAGGGAGAAGGATAATGGTGCTGAGATTCTCCAATTGAATATACAAAATATTGTATCGTTGTCCTTTGTTATTAAAAGTATGATTTACCAATACTGTTACATGTTGTAACTCTTTTCTGCTTCCAAATTAATCAATACAAAGTTCAGTTATTGTTGATGGTGCATATTTGATTTCCTTACTGTAAGTTTTCATCTCGCTACCAGATGGTAAGGGCCCACCACCTGGGATGTGTAGTTGATTTTTAATTTTATTATCTTAGTTTATTATTTTAATTCAATTATGTTTTGTAGATATAGAGTATGAATTGTAGAGTTAAGTATATGGTTTCCCCTTTATGATCAATAAAATTTTATGAGTAATTTAATATGTAGCTAATTTGTAGCTTCTTTTGTCTCTAGAGATGATAATAATTAACATTTCATTACTTCTCAGTGGATAAGTGTTTGAAATTTAGTGGTTTTTTGTTTCTTCTCTTGCATTTATTTTCTATTAGTATACATTTACAAAGTCTTGGTTTCATTACAATTACTATCTTTTCAAAAGAACTGATCCAATAACTAATACAAAATACAGGGACACCATAAAGTGAAAGAATGTATTATGTGCCCTATTGCGAGGATGGATCTTGAGAACCCGGCAACTATCTTTGTTAGGATTTCTATTACTTTATTATGAGAAAATGAATGTGTTAAGGTGAATGATAAGATCTAATATGAGTCACAATTGCACATAGATAGATTATCTGGATGCAAAAGTGCAGTGTCGCCATATACAAACTTGTCACACTTAATATATCAATTGTAAATGCAAGTGTAGAAGATTTTTTGTTGATCAAGTGTGATCTATGTATTTTACTCTTGAGTTGGTACATTCACTATTAGGTCCTTAGCTCGCACAAGAGGCTTCATGTAACCTTTTTGGATAACTTATTCAAATACTAGCTTGGGTAAAACTATGTTATTATATTTAGATAGCATATTATATTTAGTTGTGCACAGTAACTAAAAACATCTTTTATTCAAATATAACCTTACATATGGTAGCATGAAAACTTGAGTTAATAAGTGAAGGATTTCACCCTGAACTCTAGAATGGGATTTGAACAAGGGAATTAGTCATTGGCCTATGCTCTTATATTCTTTACCAACATTCTGATTTCTTTTTGTGTGTGAACAATTTAAACCTCCATTGATTGAAATTAGGATGAGAACATATAAATGACATGTGAATACATAGATATGTAATATAGGAATGACATGTGGAGCTATTGAATTCTTCCCATACTCAATATCAATACTGTGGAAAAAGTGAAGTTGTTCAAGATTGTTTTCTTGCTAGTTTCTTTGTGTTTTAAAGAATGATTGGAGTGCAATGTGGTTTACTTGTCTTATGAAAAGTTATAATAGTTTAGTCTTCCATATTTTTCCTACACATATTCTGTATACAACTCATAATTTTATGAACCAGATTGACAAGTAAAAGGGTTTATTAATGAAAATTAATTGACCCAACAATTAGTATATAGTTGAATGTGTTCAAAGAGACACCAATTCCATTGTATAAATAATTTACTTTATTATTTTTTGTCTCCTTATGAACTAGGGTCACATCATAACCATACCATATGAAGGGTAAACTTTTATTTCTAATGAACTAAAAATTGTCTTAAATCTGAATTGCTAACATAACTTTGAAATGAGAGATATATGTATGAGGGTATGAACTTAGCGAGTGAAACAAAAACATACCTTACTCGTGACCATTGAAAAATGTCATGGAATTTTTTGTGAAATCCATACAAAGTTTTGATTTTGAATTTACATGAGCATATGCATATGGATGCTTGTCATTTCACAAAGTTTTGATTTTGAATTTACATGAGCATATGCATATGGATGCTTGTCATGGAGAAAAGTTATTTTTCTATTGTTAGGTCAATCATTGTTTTCATATATAGTTTCTTTGACCTTTATTTTGATTCAAACAAAAGACACTAAACTCTTTTGAGTTAAAGCACCTGATTACCCTCCACTTGGTGGTGAAGGAGATGGTATATGTTACAGTTGATAGCTTAACAATGCCCATAAGTTTTGTTTCTATGTGTTTATGAAATCAATAAAAATAAATATTATGTAGTAGATATAAATTCAGAGGGGATTCACTTGTTGGCCAATTTCCTGTCATGTTCATTCATAAAGGATGTTTTAAAATTGTGAAAAATTAAGTTGATATATTATTTTATATTAGAGGCCAGGGAGGTATTTTTTAATTGAAGGAAATTTTATAGGTATTGGGGGTAGGGGGAGTGGGTGATGTGAATTTTGTATGGAAGGGGGATTTTATATGTATTGCAAACATGTTATAAGCAATAGGTGATGACTTGTTGGGAAATGAGTCAATGCATGATCAACAATGGTGAAACTCTCTTTCGAAAGAAGAAATTAATAGTGAGTTCATACCTTTTCCCCTTACTGAGATCGTCCAAATCCTTTGTATGTAAAAAATATTGAGAATCAAAGCCCCTATCTTGCATACCTCTATATGTATCAATTGTCCTAACCCTCCTTTTTATATTTATTTATGTATGTATGGAATTATCTCTAATTTTCTTATGGTTTACATTGTTGTGGGTTGGTTCCATGAATTCATAAAATCACATACCTTGAACCCATATTAAGGGAAGAGGGTGTTCACTAGTTCAAGGGGCTCTCTTGAAAACCCCAAATTTTCACAATATCAGGCTCTTTTGGTGATTCAAATTAGGGGAATGAGAGTTTTTAGGTTTTTACAACAATGACAAAGCCAATATCACCACACAACATATATGATCCCTCCATACAAACTCATGGGGATGTGTACACTTTCTTTTTTTCACTACATGGAGAGAGGATTATGATTACCTCAATATTTTTTATCTCAACCAACTAATCAGATCTCTTGTTTGGAAATATGGGTCTAATCCCTTAGATGAAAGTAATACCCTTCTATTGTAACATCTGACCTTAATTGTAATATATAAAAAGATATAATACAATGATAGAGTACAAGGAATAAAGGACTCATTTCTTGTTAGGGACCTATTCTCCCTAACCCCTCACATAGGTAGAATAATATATTTTCCATGTAATAAAAGCTTATATTAATAAGTAAGGCCTAGTTAATAATGTGAACATGTATAATGTAAGAAGACTTAATAAAATCTTCCGCTTCTAGAAATATCTTCCTCTAGACTGTTCTTTTGAAGATAGATTTAGTATAAATATGAGTAGACGACATGAGAAATCTTTGTCTTGAGAATTTTTGTAATAGAACATTGCTCTGTTGGAGGTTTCCTCCTTGAAGAGGCTAGTGAACATTTATTTCTATCAATAAAGATATCATTCTGGTGTTTTGGTTCTCTACATTTTGTTGTTTAGCTGGTATTTTATGTAATATTTCTGTTTTCATCTTAATATAATAAATCTGGTACCTAACAAGTGGTATCAGAGCACTTTCCTGGGTAGGAATTGTGGTTATTTTTTCCAACGTAGAGTCATGTACTTTCAGTGAATTCAAAACACAGAGCTCTATCATTTAGCGGGTAAAACTGCAGTTGGGAAGACTAGATGTAGGAAATACAGAATGTTGCATGGGGATACTCGAAACTAATTTTCTCCCTATCGGACACCTTTGTAACCCCTATTGGTACCTTTTGAGTAGTACCACATCAGAAAGAATTTGTTATGACCCAATGGGGGAATATATGTGGCTAAATGTATATGATATGACCCTATGGGGGGGCATATATGGGCTTAAATGTACATGTAATGTGTAAATACATATGTAATAGGGTCGGCCTAGTGATAAAGGGGACTCATGTGCAAGTGTGAATAGTTTTATATAACAGATCAATTATTCATTATTGAGTAGTGAATTGTGAAGTATGAATGTTATTTGGTTATTTGGAGGGGGTTCTCCTATTATTTAAAGTGTTATTATGTAAATTATCTATATTGGAGGCCTTACAATTTCCTAGATATAACCTATGTAATATAGGGTTCAAGAATCATCCTGAATTTAGTCATCGCGGAATTTTCGCTATAAAATGTATGATCCAAAATGCTCAAAATATCATAAAATAACATAAGTACACACCATGTATAGAATGTCAACGTGGAGCACAACTCCAATATAGATAATTTACAGAATAACTCCTTAAAGAATAGGGGAAACCCCTCCAAATAACCAAATACCATTCATACTTCACAATTCACATGTCAATAATCAAATACATGATCTTCTATATATAGCTATTCACACTTTCACATGAGGCCCTTTTATCACTAGGCCAACCCTATTACATATGTATTTACACATTACATGTACATTTAAGCCCATATATGCCCCCCCTTAGGGTCATATCATATACATTTATCCATATATATTCCCCCCTTGGGTCATAACATAATTTGTATGTGACCATCACTCCCACGTATCACTAGGTATATTAAGATCCCCCTAGGTATCCTAAAACAATCCCTAAATAAATCGATCAACCACTTGACTGCTATAGTGCCACCAAGAACAAAACTTGAGAAGATACTCTCTAGTACCTAGGTAATCTGGTAGTACGAATAAGGGTATGGTCGAGCATCCTTATTTTGTGCCCTAAGATATTGGGTCGAGTACTATTGTTTGACCTCACACGTATATCATAAAGATATAACTCAAGTAAAACACTTGTTCGTAGGCACCCTGAAAACCCTAATGGGGGGGAACATACCAGACAAGGAACACAAAGGATATTTTGGTTGCACAACCTTACCGCTACATTTTGATTGCAAAATTAATACATATTTTTACCTATTAAGAATTTGGGCATTTCAACACTGCAATATTATTTAGATCGTTGTATAACTCTGCAAGAGTAAAAAAAAAAATTGGCTCTTTCCCACACCATTATTTGAGACCTATCTCATTGCATTCTCCTCTTCACTTTGATATTCGTGATACTTATCATTTTTAAGCCTATATTTTTTCCCATGGACCCATCCCCTTCCCGACACCCTTATTTCCCACTTACTTCATTGGCTTCCTATGGTTTTAATAATCGCAATGTTATGTATCACTTATCTGCTTTTTTTTCCATGGACCCACCCCTCATCCCTCAATGGCTCCTACTCACAAAGATGAAACCAATCAGAAATCCAATTTTGACATTTATGTCATTGATGTCGAAGTGGACTACATTTAGGAACAACTCAATAGCTGAGTTAATTAAATCAATTCCACTCTCAAACAATTCATGAACAAATTACAGGGTCCTTCCTCCTCGGACCCACCTCTCCATGTTGAAGGTTTTGACTCCAACTAGCCTCTGCACTCTCATTCCAACTCCCTACATCGTGACCCCCGTCTTCCCATAGTTGAGGTGAACAAATTTGATGGCTCAAATCCAATAGCCTGGGTGACTCATATGGAACAATGCTTTTACCTGCATGGAATTACTGATGAATTGACCAAACTTCATTACGATATTCTCTATTTGGATCCAAAACAATGGAAATGGTGGAAATGACATCGAAATGCACACCAAGGGTATGTTGCTTGGACAAAATTTGTTGTTGAGTTGTATGAACACTTTGACATGGACACCAACCATTTAGGTCATTTGACAAAGTTGAAAAGTCTGGAATAGTGGGATAATTTATCTCCTCCTTTGAGCACTTGGATTTTTGAACAGAGGGTATGACAGGCTCCTTCTTCCAGGAATGATTTATTGGTGGCCTCAAGGATGAAATATTATCCCAGGTCCTCATGGCTTGCCCCCAAACTTGGTTGGAAGAAACTAAACGTGCCAAGGAGGCACAAAATCTCATACTTGCACAAAGAACAAAACCAAATTTATTCCCCACCCTAAACCCCCCACTCCCACCCCTCAGACCAATCCTCTCAAAGT
Source organism: Picea glauca (assembly GCA_000966675.3). NCBI lineage: Eukaryota > Viridiplantae > Streptophyta > Pinopsida > Pinales > Pinaceae > Picea > Picea glauca. The sequence goes on along the minus strand of JZKD02S1895477.1, from coordinate 420,409 downwards.
AAAAAATATAACATGAGAGAAAGTGGATGAACACCAACTCAAGGCTATTTTATATAATTGTGATGATAAATACGTTCGAGGGAACAAGTGTAAAGAACAAAAATGTTCTATGGACATTTTAGAGGATGTTTTTGATGAAGATGATGAGGTTTCACTTGAGACAGTGCTACCCCAAGAAGATGATCTTACATCACCCTCTAATCCTCTTGAAGTTGAAACCCTGATTTCTCTGAATGCTCTCACTGTTTTTTCTATTCCCCAAACCCCCAAGTTAATTGGCTACATTAAGCATCGAAAACTCATCATCCTAGTTCACAGTGGAAGCACTCATAATTTCATTCATCGTCCCTTTTCCCAAGAGATCAATTGATATATCTGTGTAGTCAACAATTTTTAAATCATGATTTACAGTGGTGGTTCCATGAAATGCAGGGGGCATTATGAAAATGTGTGCCTAAAAATTGTTTAGACCTGAATTCTCACATGGGTGGTTGTGACATTGTACTTAGTGTTGAATGGCTATGCACTCTTGGTCCCATCACCATGGATTTTAAGGATTTAACCATGCAATTCCAATAATAGGGATGGCAATATAAATTCCAAGGCATTACAATAGGTTCTATGGATATCATCAATTCCCACTACCTGGAAATGTTACTCAAAAAAGGTCATATTCTGGTATCATTTCTGAACTCCATTCCATTCAAGCAATTGAGACACCATCTCTACATTCTAACCTCCAATCTATCCTTTCCCAACACCAAGTTGTTTTCCAAACTCCCCAAGGCCTCCCCCCCTCCTATGGTTACCATGACCATTCCATTCCTTTAATCCTAGGAATTCTTCTTCCCAATGTTTACCCTTATCGTCATCCCTTTGCTTAGAAAAATTAAATTGAGGAATGTCTCAGAGTTGCTAGAAGTAGGTGTTATATGTCTCAGTACCAACACCTATTCTTCCCCTGTAGCCTCGATGGATATCGGTGGTAACCCAACTCTTCCAGTTGGCTCACATACAACTTTCATCTTTTCAATTACAGTTTTCATCTTGGTTGTTTTTTTCTAGCTTTTCGTGTCCTAAACTTTCGAGGCCGTTTTGAGGCCTTAAACAACGTTTTTTGGGCCCGCCACAGTCACACTATACAAATAATCACATTTTCACAGCATAATGTGTATTCCTTAGATAGACCTTTCCAATAGGCTAGCATGGACCTAAAAATAAGACCGTATGCAAAAGTTATGACCCTAGGAAGTTGATGTACCAACTTACCCCATCGAGGCCCACATGACTTTTGGCGCTTCATCTCCTAGGGTTAGGTTTTTGGATGTATAGGGTTTTATGCTTACTTATTCATGGTAAAAATGCTTGGAGGCCTCATTGTAATGTTCTCAGACAAATTTGTGTAGCCTCCACATCTCTTCTCAAATATTAGCTACCACCATTCGAGCAAGATTGTTTTCATTTTGCATTTTACAATTTCAACAGATTTATTTATTGAATAGAAGTTAAGTTCCACCGTATCTCTATTATTGTTATATGTATAGCTGTGTTAACTTTATATATCTTTGTTTCATTTTGTTTCGCTCATAAATCCATATCAGTGGTATCAGAGCAGTCTGTTCTTAATTTGTTTCTCTGTGCATGTCCCCAATGAGGTCAGGGTATAAGTACTTGGGACTCGAACAAGTTGAACCTTTGCAAGACCAGCCTCGCTGAACTCGACGGGAACCCATGAGGGAAGAAAAGAAAGATGTTGGGGTAGGATATCCCTTTAAATTGTTGCTCAAGGAATCCTTCTCACGACAAAGGAACGAGATGATGGATAACTTTGTGCAAATCCTTCGATGACTACCAACAAGTGACACATCTTCCTCAAGCGGATACACCACCCCCTTCAAGGTACAGATCAAATTTTGTATTCCTATATTTTAAGTTCAAATAGATGCAGATGTTGTAGACGAATGATTAAACCTTCTAGAAGGGTATTTTTTTGTCCACAACTTTTCCAATAGAGAAAAGATTACATTTTCATTCCTTAAGGTCTTCCCCCATGTCAAATTGGTGGGAAATGTTTTGTTAGAAAAAGGAAATAGAGGGATCTACATTATTTTTAGTTGCACCCACTTGGGGTTTCTTCAGGGATGCTATTAAGGAACAATAATACCTTGTTGGAAGTTATGATGACTTATACACAATATGGACCACATTGTGGCAGGAAAGCGACCAAACAATGCTAGAGTTCACCAATGTCTTCCATACATTGCGCATCAAGATGCGTATAAAAAGATATGAATGAAATCTAGTGCTAAAGTACCATGGCAGTATCCATAGATACATATAGATAGAAATGGTTTCTATGGACATATCATCCTTGGGCACGACCTATCGATATGTTTTCAAAATCGAGCAAAATATTAAAGAGAAGACACAACAGTTTGGGTCTGCAAACCCCTTGCAACAGAAGAAAGGAAATGGCGGCCCCAACCCACAAAAAAAAGGGAAGAGAAAGGATGGACAAACTCAAGACAACTAGTCCAAACTGCAAACAAACAAGGACAATGGGAAGTCAAAGAAAGACACTAGGAAATGGTGTGAGTTCCATAATATCCCCTGACATAACATAGTTAAATGTCACTCAAAGAAGTAATTGGTGATCGATATGAAATCATATCAATCAGATGCAAGCTCCGACTATGAGTCCGAACTAGAAAAATGGAGATAGATCATTGATGCAGAACCCAGTTCCACCATTGCTACCACCACCAATGTCCATCTCAATGAACTTGATGAACTAGAGGAAGGGGAGTTCCTCTTTCATTCACAGATGTGGATGAAGGGTAATCTGTTTCATTTCATCATTGATAGCGGTAGCCAGAAGAACCTCATCTTAGTGGAGGTCCTCAAGCGGTTGGCTTTGTAGACAAAAACACACCCATAGTCGTACACCATCGGATGGCTCTGCCAAGGAAGTGATCTCTGCATCAGCCAACAGTGCCACCTAGCCTACAACATCAAGCCCTTCAAGGATGAGGTATTGCATGATGTCACCCCCCTTGAAGTTTTTGATGTTCTTTTAGGCCAACATTATTTATGGAAACATCATGTTGTATATGAGTCTATACCTTGTAGTGTTATTATTACTATGGACATGAAATTATACAAAATACCCAAGGTAGTCCCATGTACCACCATTTCCTTGATCTCTTCCAAGAATTGCAAGAAGGTCATCTCTCAGACCGGGAAGTTTGTCTTCTTCATTATTCACACTCAAAGTGAGCGAAAGGTTGCAACCACATCCATGGCCTCCATGACAGGTCTCTCCACACAGTAGAAGAAAGTGGATAAGGTCATGGAAGAATAAAAAGACATCTTTTCCTCACCCATTGGGGTACATCTGCACTATCAGTTCAAGCACTCAATCGATCTGACCACCGACACATTGTTTCCCAAAGGGACAATATATCATCGCTCTCTATCATAAAATGAGGAAATCAAATACTAGATCCAAGAGTTTCTTGAAAAGGGGCACATCCTCCCAATATCATCACCTTGTGGGAGCCCAATCGTTCTTGTCTAGAATAAGGACAGGACCTAACAATGCTGCATTGATTACTGAGCCCTAAATAAAATCATAGTGAAGAACTGGTACCCAATTCCTGGAATTGATGATCTCCTTAACCAGATCAAGGGGGCCAAATACTTCAGTAAGATTGATCTAAATTCCAACCACCACTAGGTCCCAATAGAGAAGAACGATGTATGGAAGACTGACTTCAAGTTCAAAAAAGGTTATTTTGAATGGATGTTCATGTCCTTTGGCTTGAAAAATTCCCCATCAACTTTCATGAGGATTATGGATGATATCTTGCGGCCTTTCACCAATTATTTTGTGGTGGTGTATTTGGATGGCATCATCATCTTCAACAAGAATTGGGAAGAACAATTGTAGCATATTCAAAAGGTTATGCACAGTCTGTGGCAACACAAGATATATGAAAATTTGGAAAAATTATCCTTCATCATGAAAAAGGTCTAGTACCTAGGCTACATTGTTGATGAGCATGGGGTGCATGTTGATCTAGCCAAGATCCAGGTCATCCATTACTGGCCAGCCTTGACCACACTCACTAAGATTCGGAGCTTCTTATGCCTTGCCGATTTTTGTTGCAGGTTCATGTTGGGATTCTCCCACATTGCATGGGACCTTAGCTAAGTGACCAGGGGCAGTGGCAAGGAAAAATTAGTCTGGGGCTAGTCACAATAGAAATCATTCGATGATTTGAAGTAGTGCTTGTGTTCAGCCCAAGTGCTCTCATTACCCAACATGTAGCATCCTTTTGAGATTGAGATAGATGCTTCAGACTATGTTGTGGGTGTTTTTCTCACTCAACATGGACATCTCGCGGAGTATCATAGTGAGACACTATCAGATACTGTACATAAGTAACTCACTTATGATAAAGAAATGTACTCCATTGTACAAGACTGTCGCCAATGGAGACATTACATTCTCAATAAGGAGACAGTCATACACACTAATCATAAGCCTCTATAGTTCATGCAGACACAATGAAAATTGTAGAATGACCACCATCAGGAGTGGTCCACATAATTGCACCAGTTCCATCTCAACATCAAGTATAAGACAGGGACCACCAACCATGTCAGTAACTTCCTCAACTGACCTCCAATTTCCGCACTAACCATGATGCTACACTCTTGTATACATGAGACCTCCAGATGGCCCCAACTCTATGAGAGAAATCCTAACTTCACCACTACCTACCATATGTTGGGAACAAACACAGTTGTCACTAATTTTCATATGCAGGACGTGTTGTTGTGTCATCTGGGCCATCTCTATGTTCCATCAAACAAGCGAGCGAAGCTCATTTGGGAAGCTCACTACAATTGGGTGGCAAGACACTTCGGCATAGAAAAGACAATGGTAATGTTGCATCAACATTTCTATTTGTCGAAACTCCAACAAGATGACAATAATTATATTAGGTCCTACACGTCTTGCACCATTTCCAAACTAGTCATTAAGAAACAAGGCATCTACACCCCTCTGCCTACTCCCGACAGGCCCTGGGAATCCATCTCAATGGACTACATGTCGGGCCTTCCTTCAACCAAGACGAAATATGATTGTGTTTTTGTGGTTGTTGATCTATTTTCTAGGATGGTGATTTTGGTCGCCTACAAAAAGAGCATCACAACAGAGGCCACTACCAAGTTGTTCATTGATTGATTGTGGGTACATTTTGGGATACCACACACCATCTTCTCAGATCGAAACAATTGGTTCCTCAACACATTTTGGTCGATCCTCTAATCACGACTGGACACCAATATCACCAAATCCATGACCTTCCACCCCCAAACAGATGGCCAAACAGAGGTCATCAACAGGATGATCTTGCATATCTTATGCATGTACAATTCCAAGCATATGTGCACATGGGATGAGAGTCTTCCCTATGTTCAACACAGTTTCAAAATATCCATACATATCTGAACCAACCATAGCCCCTTTCAGGTGGGGTTGGGATTTCAACCATTGGGTCCCATGGATGTTGCACTACCCCTTGCTTCCTCATAGGAAGAATCATCCCATGCACAAACCGAAGCCGACAAAGCCACCCAATTCATTGAACGCATCCAACATATATGCCAACAGCTTCAAGATATTTTGCAGAAGTCCAATGCCAAGTACAAATAGTGCCATGATCAACATTGGGTGCCACACAAGTTTTAGATGGGAGATAAAGTTTGGTTGCACTTGTAGAAAGAAAACCTTACAAGACCCCATCAGAAGCTTCGTCAAGTCTTCTATGAAACTTACACCATCACCAAGGTTGTGAGTGAAAATTATTTTGAGCTCAACATTCCCCCCTTCCTTAGCTTGAACCCAGTGTTTAATGTGGACCTCCTTTGGCCATACTTTCCACCCTTATTGGACACCTCCGAGATAGCAGAGAAGTTGACACTGATACAGCTCAACCCTGACTACATGGAATTGGCAGTTACTAATCATATCATGGACACACAGTTCAAGATAAATCGTCAACATAAGATTTAGCTTTATCGAGTTGTCAAAGCGAGGCAACTCCTGCAACAATGCAAGTGGCTCACCCAGGGCCAAATTCAACAACAATTTCCTCATGTGATGGGGGAACTCAATGCAATGGAGACCATTTCTTCATAAGGAGGGAGGATTGATCCAAATGGATATCGTTGGACACCCACCTCTTCCAGCTAGCTCAGATACAACTTCCATCTTGGTAGTTGTTTTCTAGATTTACAGGTCCTAAACTTCTGGGGCCATTTTGAGGCCCTAAATAATGTTTTTTGGGCTCGCCATAGTGACACTATAGATGGAGTCAAAGTGTGATGAAATAATGTGTATGACTCGGATATACCTTTCCAATGGGCTATCGTGCACCTAAAACAAAGATCATATGCAAACGTTACAACCCCAAGAAGTTGATCTACCAACTTACCCCATTGGGGCCCACATGACTTTTGGCACTTCATCTCCTAGGGTTAGGTTTTTGGATGTCTAGGGTTTTTTGTTTACTTCTTGATGCTAAAAAGTCCTAAAGGCCTCATTGTAATGTGCTCAGATGAATGTGCTTAGCCACCACATCTTTTCTTAGAGATTAGCTACCACCATTCAAGCAAGATTGTTTTCATTATGCATTTTACAGTTTTAGTAGATTTCTTTATTGAATAGAAGTTAAGTTCCACTGTATCTTTGTTATTTTTTTTTGTATATTTGTGTTAATGCTATATATCTTTGTTTCATTTTGTTCCTCTCATAAATTCAGATCAATGGTCCTCAGGAAGGAAGGCACTTGGAACATGTGTCATGATTTTCTTACCATCAATAAAATTACCATTAAGGACAAATTTCCCATTGTTGTCATAGATCACCTTCTAGATGAACCCAGTGGCGCTCAATACTTTACTAAACTTGACCTATGTTCTTGTTACCACTAGATACATATGAAAGAGGAAGATATTTCCAATACTACATTTCACATTCATGAGGGTCATTATGAGTTTTTGGTCATGCCCTTTGTTCTTTGTAATGCCCCCTCCACTTTTCAAAGCCTCATGATTCATATGTTTCATCCCTTCCTTTGTCACTTTTGTCACTTTTCTTTGAATATTCTCATCTATAGTAAAACTTGGCAAGCTCATCTCACCCATGTGGATTAAGTTCTCCATCTCCTCTCAAAGATCAAACTCTTTCTCAAATAGTGTAAATGTGTTTTTGGCACCTATTAAGTTGAGTACCTAGGTCATATTGTTGGAAAGGATGGTGGAAGGGTGGATCTTAAGAAAATTGAAGCTATATAGAATTGGCCTTGTCCTAAAACTCTTAAATGTTTTCATGTTTTCCTGGGTTTAATGAGATATTATCACAAGTTTGTTCAGAGTTATCAAAAAATTATGGCTCCCCTCACAACTCTCCTTAAAAAGTATACTTCCAATTGGGCTCTAGAAGCTATAGCAAGAGTTGTCCTTAAAAATAATTCTCGCAGTTGGTCTCTGTTATAGCAAGATTTGCCTCACCCTATGCAACTTGCTCAGAAGGACTTTCCATTTCCCTATGCAGACTTGAAGTCCCTCGTTGTATCTTACATAGCTAAAAAATCATGTTTTGACACATATACATGCCCTACCAGTTATACAACATGCGTATACGTAGGTTACACCATTACAGCCTACGTACATCTTGTTTTGTGCCCAAAATTAAAAATTATGTTGGGTTTCCATGTCACGTCACAAGATCCATGATCCTTGAACTTCCATATACTGGAAATGTTTCGACTCAGCCCTTCAATTCCATTTTAAGGCTATAAATTGGGCCATATCCAAGTCGTGGAAGAGGAGAGAATTCAACTTTTGAGAGAAAAGATACTTTGGAGAAATTTCAATTCACATTGAGTCTGCATCCCTTTGTCCTTGAAAGTTTGAACACATTGTTCAACCCCCAAACTATTCTCTCTTTTATGGAGAACCTCATTGTCTCTCATATATGATCTTGCCTTTGGTGAAGGATTGAAGTGGTGGAGGCCCAGCTGGAAGGGACTTAGTTTCTCGGTTCGGAGACGTGCCGACATGGAAGTTTGTTACTTGTATACTTATGTTGATTATCTTAATATAAAAACTCTTTTCTTGTCCAATTGATATCTTGCAAATATTTGAATTATTATTCCATGGGCGTATTTGTCATGAATGTTAATAGATTATGCTATTCTATATGATAACATTATATATCATCACCATATTCTTGCGTATATTGGTTGTTGAGGACAAGTTGCAGGTATAAAGATTTGATTTTCATGCTCAACGGTGGTCTTCATCGAAAGTATGAACGAGGTAGGCTCTTTATCTTGTCTTGTTAGCATTTTCATTTATATAGCATATTGGGGATTAGAGTTTTTTTTTGCTTAATATAATAGATTTGGAACCTAACATTTCTACCTAAAGGATAGTAAGAATTCCCCTACAATAGATTGAGCCTTGGGATCACAATCTCTTGCATCTCACCAAATCAAAGTGCCTTTTAGTTTGAATGATAAGAAAACATGAATAGGTTATGGGGTAGATCACTCACTTAAATATTACTAGAAATGTTGACTTGATAGATAAATAGACATTTTCTGAAAATATCCATGAGATCATAGATATGAGGTACAAAGAGTTACAACTTGAGGCAGTTCATCTTTATAGGTCTACAAATAGATATCCAAATAAGTAAACCCCTTCCTTAGTGAATGCATGACCATGTATTAGACTGAAGAGAGGGGTGAAATTAGTATAACACCAAACCCTTGAACCCAAGGCTATCTTAATAGAGGGGCATATCCCTTAGTTGGAATGTCAGTGCACTTGTTTGTTTGGTTTTTATTATTTTTTTTATTTGTGATATTATAAGAGTTTTTTCCCATATATGTACTAGGGGTACAAATAAAAAGAGATATTAAAAATTCCATGAAAAAAATGTACTATGGGTAGAAATAAAAAGAGGTATTATGCAAGATACCAGATATATATAATATGCAGAACAGAAACGAAATGCTAGAAATAACAGAATAGCAGTAAAATATCCAGCATAATCTTCACAATACACAGAAATGATATACGAA
>JZKD02S1895477.1:390698-406016 GCA_000966675.3 Picea glauca | reverse complement strand
TTAGGTCTTCTTACATCTGCCTTATTCTATTTTATTGAAAGGTCTTATTTAATATTGACCTTTATTACATCCGAATACATTGATCTACCTATGTGCGGGTTAGGACCTTAACATATTATAAATTCTATGAAAAAAAGTGATACCTAGATATCCAGTAAAAATAGGGGAGGTTTAATTTGATATATTTATTGGAAGTGGGGTTCAACAAAATAATTTTGTGGGTTATTTTTCAATATCTAGTGAAATTAAGGGTATTCTTTAATATCCCATGAACAAACATTCTATGTCATAGAATCACTTAGTGAATCCCTCATGTATAGATTCCATAATTAATGAGCACAATATCACATTCATGGCTCGTTGTCAAGCCTACTACTAACACATACATAGCTATTAGAAACTTAGATATTTCATAAAAAAAATCTCATAAAACACAACCAAATTTACCAATTATAAATTTGGTATAAAATTGGATATTTCAACAAATATTCTGCTTAAGGATGGAAAGGTTTACAATTTCTAGAAGATAAAAGATCATAGAAAGATTAGCAAAATGGATTAACTATGGGGCTTATCATGAAGCATGGTCTATAAGGCTCTGAAAATGAAACTGTAGAAGTGCAATGCAATGCTTATTATGAACAAGACCATCCATTGGAACAAGTGGAAGGATGAATTTTCTTAACATATCTAGAAATAAAATGATGCTAGGGATACTTGTGCAATCAATACAACTAAGCATATTTTGGAAATTATTGAATATGAGAAAGAGATGGATGTTTTCATGAGGATTCATAGAGGGAAGCACACGAAATGACTAAATAGGTCAAATATCTATATCTATAGTTGTTGGTTGCTAGAATAGTAACCCACTTTGGTATTCCTCGAGAAATCGCCGCATCTCCCCCAATTGATGACTCTAGCTCATTATAATACCTCTCCTTCTACAATATCTCCTTAGTGTCAAAGGGAAATTAGGACACATAACACCTTCTAGATTTGGAATTGGAATACGTCACAATGTGATAAAGCCTGCAACCAAGTTTGAGAAGAAAAATCATGTAGATGATGTTAGAGTAGAGTGTTGGGAGAATGTGTAAGTTTATGCCCACCATGGACATGGAAAACAATGATTTATTTTCATTTTTCTAGATGTCGGTGGAATATGCAAAATAAACTTTGTATCACATTGAATAGGAAGGTTTGCATTTTGGACATTTGGCCACTACTATCCTTACTATTTTTGTATTACAATATTGTTTAATTCAACACCAATACTTTTTTTAATATGAATTATAAGTGTTATATTGAAAATAATATTTCTTTAGTTTTAAACTTTTTTCCACATATTCTTATAATGATAATAACAACATATGAACCACCAATTTAAAATATTAATTTCTTTTAATAATAATTTTTTAATAATGTATTCACAATTTTTTCAAAATTATTACTTTTCTTTTAAAAATGAATATTTTAGTAGTAAATTTACAATACTTTAAAAAATAAATAATTAAAATAATAAATAAATATTGATTATTTAATCTATAATGTTGTATAAAATAACATTTAATATACTCAAAAATTTAAAATATATTTTCATTGATGAAATTATAGGAACATGCATTTCAATGGAGGACAATTTATTTAGAATGAGATTTAAGATTATGAAACACAATTTAAATGTTATATAAAATGATATTTAATATATTTGAATGTTATATAAAATAATATTTAATATATTTAAAAATAATTAAAAATAATTTAATTAATAAATATAATTATTAAAAATATGTATATATTTAACTTTACTTTCAATAAATGCTAATAGATAACCTAAATATATATATATATATATTAGGTATCCTACATAAACTATTAAACATATGGAAATATTATATTTATACATTTTTCTTTATAAGAAATATATTCTCTCCATTTTAGATTTTCGGTGTATATGTTCGTTCCACTTTATATTTTTATATTCTCTATGTCATTCATATAGGCAACTTCCTTTATGCACTTTACGTTGAATTCTTTTCAGTTAATAGATAAATTAATGACAGATGTTATAAATTAATAATAAAAAAAATCTAGATATACTAAATATTTAATACAACATATAAAATAGCTATTTTTATAAAAAAAAAATATTTATACTCCTTAAAGAAAGATATATTCTCTCCATCTTCGATATATATGTTCTTTCCACTTTCTCTTTTGATATTCTCTGTGGTTCACACTCACCACTTCCTTTATCCACTTTACATTTTATTCTCTTTGGTTATGCGTGGCTTCGGATGCCCTGGGAAAGTACATAAGTCAGAGCGGAATATGTGATGCAAGAGAGGAATACAGCATTGTCCTGTTAATAGCACCAAGGCTAGCAGAAGTATTGATCAACATTATACTAACTGGCTGGTTTAGAGTAGATGGTTTCTCTAGCGCTCTCGTAGCAAGAAGGGTGATGAGGGATTATATTGTGGATAGCAGAGGAACTGGGATTGCTACCAATGTGTTTTTAAAGGAATGTCTGGTACATTCTAATGTTGAAAACACTGATGTTTTCCAAGTGCTTACCCTTAGAGGCAACCTCCTAACCTTCAGAACCCTGTCTTCCATAACTGGTTGTGTGAACTTGATTTGCTCTATTAGCTGGGCTGTGCTTATTGCAAACCCTGCCAAATGGTATGATACGCTGTCTATGCCACCTTCTAAAGCTAGAATAGTTATACTAATAGCAGCCATTGGAATTGCTTTCCTCATGGATTGCTTGCAAATGTATTTATATCACACTCATGATATAGAGGAACACCATGAAAATAAACTTATTGAAGGGAAGTCTTATATACTTTTATTGTTCGTAATGATTTTGGAAATAGGGTGCTTTATATCAAGAAGTGTAGTCATAGCAACTTTGGGCATAAAGGGTTTTGGGAGATGGACATACAGTGATATGAAAGTCTTGGTTTGGGTCAAGTGGGGACTTGGCAGTGATCTTCTTGGCGTGTATTCGTATGATAATGATTACACTAAAGGACTAGCCCCATGGGCGTTTGACATGAGTGTTGGTCATGGTCTGATGTGCGCTTCTGCGTTCTTGTTGAATGTTATTTTGCCTGGAGTTCGGGGACACTGGAAGTACTCGCAAGCTCTCAAGGCTTAAAACATAACTCCAAATCTATTATGGACCCTTGGATGTGGAATATAGTCAATAAACCAAATGTATTTGTTTTTTTATTATTGTTTTTTATTGTTACAGATGTCTAAATTATATTTGGTGGAAAATATTTTTACAATATATTTTGTGGGAAAGAGTATGTTGGAGGATGAGACTTAACTCTTTTGGTATGTATGCGATTTTTGTTTTAATCACAATTTTTGAATTCGGTATTATTTCGCATGTTTGAATTGCAAATTTTTAATTTTTGAATTATGTTTTTTTTGCAGGTATGAGGTGATTTATCTTAAAGAGATGACTTAGAGTCCAGAATTTTGCAGTTAAATGTATTAGTTTTTGTTGTCATCCTAAAATGGACGTGGAACTTATGTATTTTACAGTGTAACTATTCAGACTTTGATTATAATATATATATATTTCATAATTTTGGAATTCAAAATATCAATTTATTGTCTCATATTTGATTTCTCAAACTTGATGGAAAAAATAGTGGCAAAGTTAACTAGTAATGAACTAATGTTTTGTATATTCTCCTTTTTACAATGCATTAAATTAAGCATCAAACTCTTAAATACTTTTATGTTATGAATTAATTTAAATGTTTCATTTTATGTTCACTGTGGACTGTTAAAAATATGATTCTATTGACATATCATCAAATAATTTTGGCAGAATAATTTTAGCAGATTAATTTTATATTAAAAGATTTTTTTTTTCTAGTTACTAATGACTCTGTTGGTTACATAGATGCACTTAATTAATAAAAAAAACTAAAGGAACAACTAAATGAAATATAGGCATATGAGATCTGCTAAATAAATTGGTTACATAGATGCACTTAACTAATAAAAAAAAACTAAAGGAAAGATAGGCATATGAGACCATAGATGCACTTAACTAATAAAAAAACTAAAGGAAAAACTAAAGAAAAGATAGGCATATGAAATCTATTAAATAAATTGGTTACATATATGCACTTAACTAATAAAAAAAACTAAAAGAAAGATAGGCATATGAGATCTATTAAATAAATTGATTACTTAGATGCACTTAAATAATAAAAAAAATTGAAGAAAAGATAGGCATATGAGATGTTAAATAAATTGGTTACATAAATGCACTTAACTAATAAAAAAAACTAAAGGAAAAACTAAAGGAAAGATAGGCATATGAGATCTACTAAATAAATGAAAAGAAAAAATTAGAGTGAAATAATACAAAAATGCGTTTATTTATCTATTTAAGAATATGCAAAGTCATTAATACAAGAATGTGTTGTTGTTTATATACTTAATAATATGCAAACTCAATAGATGGATAAGAAAAAAGTGAACTGTCAAACTTACAAGATTGTATCATTGCATATGTATTTAAGAATATATGATAGTAGACAATATGTTAAACCATGCAAAACCTATTTGAGAATATACGGTAATAGAAAACACTTTAAACCATGCAAAGCCTAGCTATTTGATAATATATGTTAGTAGAAAATACTTTACACCATGCAAAACCTATGCTGGTATGAACTACACTAAAAATAAGAAATTTTCATGATCTACCAATTTTGTTTCAGAAAACTTGTGTTTGATTTTGGAAGAAGGTAACCAATGTGGAATTCAAAGGAGGAGGTATGCATTCAAGCATTGTGTTTTAGGCATGCCAAAGAACAACACATACCCCTTGTACAACTCAGATAACATGTATGAAAGAGAATTACATTAGGAAAACGATTTGCAGGCTATGGTTTAGTAATATTCACATAAACCCACATTTTTGTAAGGATTTTCACTTGACTTTAGGCAAGGTTGTATTAATTTCCTTAACTTTGTTAGAGAAGAGATCTATTAATTACAATTTAATTCACTTGACTTTAGGCAAAGTTTTATTAATTTCCTTAACTTTGTTAGAGAAGAGATCTATTAATTATAATTTAATTCTAATGATTAACACTTCTAAATAAGTTTACATGAAAATCAACTTAATTATTAAAATGGAGATTCTAAATAATTTTAAATTTTAAATGTAAATCAACTTAATAATTAGAATGAATATATTGGTATATATATTATATTATTAGTAAAGTGTTATTACAACAAGTGGAAGAGATGTTTAAACTATTTTTAGTTGTTAGAATATTAATTTAAAAAATGAAAAAAAAAATTACCACTTCAAAGAGTCAATGCTCTCAAATCTAGGATAGAAGAGATGTTCAACTCTTCTTTGATTGATGAAATAGTAATAAAAATAAAATTCTCGAGATAGAAGAGATATCCAAATTAAATATAGGTAATATTTATATAATAAAATCTTGATATAGAAGAGATGTTCAACTCCTTTTTGGTTTGTGCACGATAGTGATAAAATAAAATGCTCAAAATGACGTGACAATAAAATAAAATCTTAAAATGGAAGAGATGATCAACTCTTCTTTAATTTTATCATGTAGTCATTAAAAAAATGCTCAAAGCTAGAAGGGATATTCACCTCAAAGTTCATATACCCTTAATAAAATAAAATCTCAAAATGAAAGAGATGTTTTTAATTTTTCTTTAATTTTGAGAACAATAATTAAAAAAAATAATCAAAATAAAAGAGATTTCAATTCAAATTTAATTTATATAATGCTAGTAAAATAAAATAAAAATCAGAATGAGTTAAAATTTGAATCAAGATATTATTACAAAAGAAAATATAAAATATGTTTAATTTTTTTTAAAATTAATGCAATATTATTAAAATAAAATAGAAAAAAATACTAATGAAAAAAGTAAGTGTTCAATGGAAATGGTGTTTAACAATTTTTTAGTTTAAAATAAAATGCTCACAATACAAAAGGTATACAACTTAATTTTGATTGGTGTAATGCTCATAAAATAATTTTGATTGGTGTAATGATTGAAAAACACAGATAAATATGGTTGAACCATATTTTATCTGTGTTTTTTAAGAATGATCTGGAGTGTTTTATACATACTCTTTTTATAAATATCCTATTTGGAAATATGGTTGAAAATAGTCAAAACAAGTCATCAAATTCCGGAATGTACTTTCAATGAAAAAAAAAAAAATTGGAATGTACAAGTGCCACTTGTTTAAAAACATCTTAATGGTATTCCATCTTCGATTATTTGTTCATGATCGACTTTGGACATTTTCCATTTTCTAACTTTTTTTGTTTTGTTTTATTGAACTTCTATTAACTTTATGTGCACTGGACATACCAAATGACTATATTGACAACTTGTGACATCTGACTGGTAGTCTTGAAAGTGAACATGAGTATTGGTTTGATGGGTTTCTTGAAAAAAATATACTTTCAATACAATGGATCCTCTTTCATATATAAAACCATTATCATCAAAATCTTCTAATAACCTCATCTTTTGTTCTATGCATCGCATCAAATAATATTTCATGTTTTCAATGTTGTCTACAGTTGCAACCATGGCAAAAACATCTCCTACAAATAATTAGATATATTGGACAACAAATAGTTCATGTTAGATTATCACACAAGTACATCTACAGGTTATTTGGAAAACTTTAAACATAAAAATCACCGTCTCTAACAAGATCAGAAACTCTATCGCCATCAACTGAAACTATAGTTTCATTTGATTCCATCTCCTCTGAGCTCGCAAGTGGCATTTTCCCTTTTACATTAAGTTCGGTATGTCTCCAATCTTTAACATATTCTGCATTTTTTGTTTTCACAAATATCTATGGATTCTGTGTCCTCTATGCAAACTGAACAAGAACAAGACTCATTTCT
Source organism: Picea glauca (assembly GCA_000966675.3). Classification (NCBI taxonomy): domain Eukaryota; kingdom Viridiplantae; phylum Streptophyta; class Pinopsida; order Pinales; family Pinaceae; genus Picea; species Picea glauca. The sequence goes on along the minus strand of JZKD02S1895477.1, from coordinate 399,060 downwards.
TCTATCAAATGCAAACACATTTTGAAAATGTTTTATTTTAATTGAATGCATTTTTTGTGTCCCAGGTATTGTATTGGCATCATATGAGATTGATCTATTTACATCTTGGATTCCAACATACCAAAAAAACCTGCACAAGACAAGAACTTGTTAACTTGAAATCTCTCAAGAAAATTATTGAAGTTTGAATATAAATTTGAACACGTTCAAATAAAAATGTCCTATGTACATGTGTAACATTTATATATAGACACACCTACGCACATCCCTTGATGGATTATATTCATGGCTTAGCGTCATTTTGAACCATTCAACAATTTGTTCAGTGGATTCAAATTGATCAGCATGAGGGTTCATCTAATACCTTTGAAGTGCTCGTTTTATACATTACCCTACACCGCCGTGCTCTCCTTTTCCATGACCAATCTCAAAAAAATTCCAACAATGTGTAATGTCTATTTTTTTATGAAGATGACATAACCAATAGAATGATAGTGAATATTTTAACTAACCTGCACACCCATTTGACCATATCCAATGTCGATCAAATCCGATTTTACATTCTTTCAATGAATCATAAAATTTATTAAAACAATGTTCTACATAATGTGTGTCGTGTGCTCGATCATCACTTATATAAAAGTGATATTCTTTAATAACATGTTGATTGTCGTTGGTACTTTCTATGTTATCAAGACTCCATTGAGAATGTCTATATAGAATGTGGACAAATATCATGACATTATCAGAATGATAATATTCACTCTGTATTTCTTTTTGTGCAGTGAATGTGTAATTCTCTACAAGATCAACTACAGACAAAATTGCCCCTAGTGGAAACACTTCACGGGAATGTTTGAATTGTATATCTTGTCATCGAGCTCTATGTGAATGCTTGGTGTATTTATAAATTTCTTCCTCAAACTTCTTCAAAAAATCTATCACACAGATTTTATCTACATTCAAATCAATCCTTTTGGAAATAACACTTGAAGAATGTGGAGTCATGTTGTTGATATATTCATATCTCTTCCAATTGACTCTTATATAAGAAAATGATTGATCATTCATATCAATATGATACTTTGAATGAAACAAACTTAGGTTTCCACAACGAGCACATTTTTTTCCACCAACACATTTTTTTTTGTAAAATAAATCATCATCTTCTCTTTCACATAGAATTTCAAATATAAAAGCACGGAATGTGGAAAGAGGAGGTGAACTTGACCATAAATTTTTACCAAAATAAAAAAAAGTGTCGTAATACATACAAATCAAATTCTACATGATAATGACAACAACAAGTGTCACGAACAATGATGGGTCTAACAAACCAAGGTTTTTGTTGCAGAAATGTATTGATGGAAATTTTAACTTCTTTGTGCTCTTCTTTGAACTTATTGAACAATTTTATTTGTGTCATTGACAATATATGTTTTGGATGTTCTTCATATTGTTTTCGTGTTATTCTTCATCACAACACATCTCTTGTATGTGGTGAAACACGAAATTCTTCCAACCAACAATTATGGGCCAATTCTTTAACATTTTCTATAAGTCTATCTTTGTAGGGTTGTCTAGAAATCGCTATCCAACAAGTGAATTCATTATTTGCATCTATTTTCAATCAAAATTTTATGTGCTTGTGTAATGTTTTTCTTGACATTCCGATCGTTTTTGCTATGTGTCTTGTCAAACAATATTTTATATTGCTAGATGAAAGAACTGTTGTTTGTATCACTCTACGTGCAACACTAACATCTTTTTTTCGAGATTTTCCAAAAGCTTTTAATACACTAGTTATATTATCAAAGACATTCTTTTTCACCTTTGTATCTTTTGTTGACTTTTGAATACCTAATAATGATGTAGTTTCTTTTAACTTTCTTGACTTCATTAGACAAAGTAAAAGTTGAGCTTGTACTGTTACTGATTCATCTTTGAAAAAAGTATTATACATATTCTTAGTTCGATATCTTATATAATGCTTATCTTTTTTCTTCCCAAATTTATCAGTATCAACATTTTCTAATATTTCATCATCAATGTTGATAGATTCTTCTGCATATTTCAATTTAAAGTTTATATTAAAAAACATAACCTGAACACAAATTCACTAAACTATATATACTTGAGTGTTCATCTTGTATTATCTAAATTTATGTACATACCTATAGGTGATTCGTCTTCTACTTCAATTTCGGTTTTAATTTCTTCTGCTTCAATTTCGGCTTCAACACCTTCTGCTTCAATTTCAGTTTCAACATCTTCTTCGACATTATGAGACAAAACTATTTATGTTTTTTGAAAAACATCAAATTGTAATTACAATCAATTATATTTTTTATAATATTTTAAATTTGAATTCTATACTTTCTGAATACATTCCCAATGTGTGTCGTGTGCTCGATCATCATATGTGCATGCATACCTGGTTGAAATTCTTCTTGTTGAAAATCTCTATTTACATTATCATCGTTTCTTTCTTCAATATTTGCATGTTTTCGTTTCTGTCTCCAATAATGCTCTTTCCTTTGTTCGTTTTGGCGAGTATCAACTCGAGTGCGATCAAATTTGCTCTTGTGTAAACTTTTGTTTCCCATGACTTTTATAGTTATCTATAAACGATATGTACAACAAAGACTTCACCTTGAAAAAATGCTCAGCATTTATCTTTTAATATATAAATTGTTATTCCAATAAAAACTTGAACAAACATCAATTACCTTATTCAACAAAACCTAAAAAGATGATTCGAAACTTTGTTCAAGTGCTCTAGAAAACCATCATGTATCGATATAGATCCTCCGATTAATCCTATGGAACAGAGGGAAGAAATAAAGAAAGAAAAGAATACAATTGCAATTAGTAATAGAAATGCTTTGAAATCCTTATCCCTGAGCTCATATATGTCTGTCCATCCAATGAATTGTGTTAAATGTGTTTGGCCAAAAGCATGTTTATACAATTTGGCGCGAAATGAAACGATACGATGTGTCTTTTCATTTTTTTTGACTGACAAAATTCGCTCAACACGCTTTCGGCCGAAAGAAGGTTTTTTCGACCTAAAACATTGGAAACCATTCAATTTTGACTATTTCCATTATAATTTAGTCTTTCGGCCGAAATAATATTATTTCGACGGAAAGATTATTTTGGCCGAAAACATGAAATTGGGACTAAAAACAAAAACTAGAGAATTGCCCTAAGCTTACCTGAACTTCGGAGGTTGCGGACTCCTGCAAATACTAAAAATTTGGTTTCAAAAATGACACTAGCATTTCCAAAATTGAATCTACTTTCAATTCCTATAATTTGTTTTCATTTTCATTATTTTATCTAATTTTATTTAATTAAAAAAAAAACACTGCATAATATTTTCAGCAGACATTATGATTCGGTGAAATCAAATATCAGTATCTCTAAAAATATACAGTGAAAAAAGTTAGAATATATTATATTCATAATCCTTAAATTGTTCTTTTCAAAAGGGTATATTTATATTTTACTTTTAAGTAAAATTTAAGATAGATACAAGGTGTATAAAAACATGTGTTTAAAATCTGCAACCTTTTCAGTTTAGTCAACTTAAAAAAATTCTAGAAATTATAATATTCATCCATTAGATTCAAAATTATATTCATAATAAAATAGAGTCTATGTAGATTGTTGCAGTATATTTCGTTTCTTGAAAACATAAGTTTAATAATAGATACATTGTTGTGGGAAAAAATAACGCATTATCATTTCTTTCACGTTTAAGGAACATACTGTTAAACAATTGTCAAATTGACATATCAAATATTGATAAAAAAAAATTAAAAATAGTCATTGGAAAGCTAACAAAATTTTTTACAAGTTTTGTTTTTACTGTAAATTGAAATTCTAAATAAAAAAAATACTTTTGTATACAGAAAGTTGAAGAACTTGTGAAAATATAGTTTTTTTCTCATAAAACAAGCAAAAGCATTACCCATCTTCATGATTTCACCCATATCTCATAACACTTACTATTGGGAAATATTAAAAATCATTTGTTACCTATCATATTTTTCAAATGATGTAGTAATACATACTTAAATATGTTTAATGGTTTTGAAATGATTTAGTGACACTATATTAGGTACAATTTTAGTGGCAGGACTCAATTTAAGATTTAAGAGGTCAAGAAAGTTCATCTATATAGACAACAAATATTGGAACTTAGTTAAAAAATTCAAATGGATGCCCATTAAAAAAATATCTATAGAATTTCCCTTTAAGAATATTGGTTGGCCCATCATCTAATCATAAATAAATGAGATTTCACATTGCAAAAATTGGTTCAATTTTACACGCATTGCATATAGACTCTGCCTTAAAATCCCAAAGAGAAAAATATAAATAAAAAAAACATGTCTAAAAGTTATATTTGTTGTTATAATAATAATAAATGAATATTTTTTTCTCTGGACAGGGTGTCAATGGGTGGGGCCTTGGACTCATGTGTGGTACGCTAGGTTACCACTCCACCATGTAGAGAGGTACCATCAATGTGGGAGTTGGATGGTCAGGTTCATTTGTAATTCGAGAGATTTGGATGCTACAAAGGGGAGTACGACACCCTTACTCCCAACACCTATGATGATGTTGAGGGTGGTCATGCAAGATCATAAATCCTATGATTTCAAGGGAGGAGTTATAGTGGTGTGAGGGAATTAAAGAAGGATAGGATTGTTTCGAGGAAGGAGTTTCATACACTGATGACAGGAGGTTGGAATGATACTGAAATCATGAGAATGTAGGACAACAAAAGGATATATCTATTTGAAATTTGGGTGGTGGAGAAGGTTATCTTGGGATCCTTCTAGAGCTCACAATGGTGTTACCTGGATAGGAAATTATGGCTCCTTGGAGGGTTTCCTTTAGGTATACAGTCTCTTTCTTGGTGGAGTGTTGTTTCTTGGTGTTAGATCCATGTTTATTTTTTGTTGCATCTTTGGTCTCTTATCTCATATTGGAGAGGAGGGGTTGGGTTTTTTAGTCAAAACTGGGAGAGCTCAAGGAGGGTTTCCATTGTGGCCCATGGTGAAATGGATTTTGTTGTGGTAGGTCAAGTAAAGTTTGTGTTACATCCTTGGTTTGTATTTTTTCTTTTCTATGGTTATAAAGATGGGTAGAGGATTGAGAAAAGGGGGGGTGATTGAAATCATAAGGGTAAGTGGAATGTTGAGAAAGCTTCCTCATCTATAACCTAAGATTCCATGACTAGAGTAGAGAACGAACCCTGGGAAGCTAAAGATCGTTTTATATGAAGTTGGGAAATGGAGGAGGTAGTGAAGGCTAAGCTCCAGTTGACTCTTGATGATAAAATTATGGAGGAAAGTCAGGGTTGGGTGGATGATCCAATGTACTCTAGGACTCGTGATAGAAAATTATCTAGGATTGTGGAAACATGTTGGTTGGTGAAGACTTCGGTGGCCTAAGAACTAGAGAAAAATAAGGAGGGGAAACAATAAATCCTTCATTCACTGAGAATATTCGAGGGCATGTTTGAAGTGATGTGCCAGACATTTTTTGGCATTAGGATCAAGGTATCAAAGGAAAAAGAGGGGACTGGTAAAGGAAAACAAGTGGAGAGCTCTTCGAGCTCAACTGGGACCCGAGACAACCCGATAGTGTTGGACATTGATTCGAAGCCCTTAAAGGTCACTATGGATGATGATGAAGAAGTAGAATTGGTGTTAAAGCTAGAGGAGGAGGAGATCATCCCTTCTCCAAAGGATTGATATCTGGTCAAATTATGGTTTCTTCTTTGGTTTTTTAGTTTTTGCAATTATGGACGGATATAGGCTTGCATATTCGTTATTCTATTTTCTGAACTTTAGTTGGTTTGAAAAATTTGGTGATGTTTGATATCTCAATTTTTTAAGACTATGATCTGATAGGGGCCCTATTTGTCATTATGGCAGGCTCTCCCAATATCCTGATCTAACAATTCCCTTTTGTATATAATAGAGAGTTATTTTTTAGTTTAAAAATAAAACAAAATAAAATAAAGGAATATTTTTCAAAGGGAACGAGGTTGACATTGTATCAAAAGCAACAAATTGAAAGTGAAACCAATTTGACTTCAAAGCGATTCCAATGTAGGTGGGACTCAATGACTATTCATAAATGTTTAAATATATTATTTTGTTTTCTGTAATGTTTGGAAGATAGTCCAATGGGTTAGATCGAGTATTTGAGAGCTATGGTTTACATGAAAGAGGTCACGGGGTCAAGCATTTGGGCATATATATTGTAGGGCCTCACTCGAAAATGTAAATACACCTATTTACCTCTCTAAGATGTGTATTCCATAATATGTTTTTTCTTTTATTACTCCCCCTACCCTATGTTTTCTCTATTACTCCCCCCACCGCCACCCCCACCCTCATCCTCACCCTCATATATGGTGGGAGAAATAATAGAGAAAACATATTATGTTTTCTCTATTATTCCCCACCCTCATATGAGGGTAGGGGTGTGGAGAATAATACAAAAAACATATTAAATGTAATGTTTGAAAAAATATAAATACAATGGATTAGAATTTTGGAAGCTTTTGAGCTTTTAGATATTAAAAAAATAATATTATTCTAATATAATGGTTGAATCCATATTCTTTTATATAAAAATACAAACCAATAAAAACAAATCAAACTTACCAAACTTCTCTTGGGAAAAGAGGATTGGCTCATTTGCTAGTCCACTCCAAGTCAAATAGGTGAATCATATTTCTTTCCATTTCAAAAACGAAAATTCATGTCACCTCATGAATATGAGAATACATGTGGGTCTACACCTTGTAGCATCATCGAAATGTCGTCAACAATAATCAATGGTTGATAGGAATTTCAAGTTCATTGGAATTTTCAGTTTAAATTAAATGGAAATTTGATGACGATTAAATTGTGTGTGTTGGCACTGAGAGTCACCCTCAAATTGCAGAAGGATAAGCCCAGTACCCATCAAAATGGTTTGTGGATGAAGGTTTATTATTGGAGGTCAAATGGACAAAGCTCAGCATTAGAATGTTTTAACACAGAAAAATGGTCTAGCAATGCATGAGAAAATGAGGTTCTCATTAACTTCAATCAGTGTTTTAAGGCTAAAGGTGAGAAGGAGGAAGAGTTAGTGAGGAAAGTGGACAAGTTTGCCATGAGAATCTAGCCTTCAAGAAGCTTGGTGCAGAAAAACTCAGCCACAAGAGCACTCTTGAACTTAAGTTTAAGATACTGAAATATATCACAACAACATTATAATCAAATCTCCATTACAATACAACCACAACACCTCGTTTGGATCATCCATGAACGAGCATTTCAGCATAAGAGGAAACATGACAATGAAAGAAAATACTGAAACAGATCATAGCAACATTATACTCAAACTTCCATTACAATACAACTACAACATCTCATCTGGATCATCCATGCACGAGTGTTTCAGCACAATAGGAAACAAGATAGTGAAAGCAACTGACATCTATTAATGGGAAGTCTTAGGTCTCATACATAACCAGAGAACAACTCTGCTATCAAACTATTAAAAAATAGGGAGCTCTACTCAACCATCGACCATAACATATTCTTTAATTGATGTATTTATCCAAAACAGTGGACAACCGCTAGGAGCGCGAGATGGCCACCATGTCAAAGGACTTTCCATCTGTGCATCCTACTGTCATACTGTGCATGTATCCTTTTGTCAGACGCAAGCTCAGATCAACATGGGCCTGTAGGAAAAACCATCCATCGTGGCACCTTGGGCTGACGGTTCTGTCTCAACAACCATACCCTCCATGCCTTCTATTTATGCAATGAACCGAGGTTTCAACTACCAGTCCTTGTTCATTAACTGATTTACCCTCGAGATCGGGACAAGGCTTGACGACTAGGGGGCGACCACGTACTGCTATTGGATTCAACGCTAAATGAGCACGTGATTTCGGGGCCATAGAAAGCGGTTTGGACCCACACCGTTTTTGGGCTCGAAACTCATCACCTTCCACCATGTAGCTCTCTCGCAATACCCTAGTTTAGATTTCGGCCCGCTCAAGGATTTTAACGCTTGAGCATGTTGCGGCCCCAAAATGGAGTGTGTTCGTTGATTTGGTCGTGATCTATGATCTCGGCGCACCTATTATTTTAGCGCCCCCGCTAAAGTTTATCTGCCTGCCAACTATAACGTCCTTCAAACCGCGCCTATAGATGGCACTAAATTGAACTGCACAGATAATCTCTACTATTGAAAATTGCACCCGCATGTTTTATTGTGCTCAGACAACTTCATGTATGTGATAACACTGTGTTTTTAAATTTAAGTTCTATTTAAA
>JZKD02S1895477.1:376388-390662 GCA_000966675.3 Picea glauca | reverse complement strand
TTTTATGTAGTATAAAATTTATAAATAAAGTTTAAATTTATAAGATATTTTTTTAATATAAATAAACTATTTTAAAGTGTAAAATTTATACTCTATTTATAATAGAAAATTAAAATTAATAATCTATTAAAAATAGGAAATCAATCTTTTATTATGTTTCTATATTTAACACATTACCTTGTTTATGAGGAAAATGACAAAATGTAAAGAGATTGCAAATTCAAAGAGCTCAACAAGCAATAGGATAATGAAAAAGGCTGCAAATTCAAAGAGTTCAATCAATAATAGGATAATGAAACATTTTTCATTTCAGAAGGTAAGTTTATGAAAATGAAAATAAAAAACCAATTCAATTCAAAGAAACAGTGTTGGTTAAATAATTTATTTTTTGGGTTTTCTTGTATGAATTGGTTATGTAAATTTGGACAAAATTTCTATTTTTCATTGTTTAAATTGTCTTTCTAAATGCATAAATGAATTTAGGGTGCTGTAAAACTCCTGGGACATTGGAATTATACAAACTTAACCACTCAAATTTACAAATCCAACCATTCATCACCAAATTTTGAGCAAAATCATACAGAAAAAATTGCAAAAAAACCTCCAAAAGTAAAAAGTTTATACTACTGCCAAAGAAATCAACAATTAATAAGATAATGAAAGAAGCTGCATATTCAAAGAGCTCAATAATTAATAGCGTAATGTGGTTGACCATCATCATAATCTTTGTACGTGGTCAACACGAACACTGGATTTCAGAGAAAAATGTACACCACCTGACGTGGTCAACACGAACACTATTTCAGAGAAAAATGTACACCACCTAAGCGAGTTACTGTCCAACTTGTATGGAAACCGTGTTAGCCGTACCTTTCCCCCGAAGCACTCTTCCTTAATTCGTTTTTATTGATAGAATATATTTCTGCTCTTTCTTTATATACCCATTGAAAGGAGACGAATAATATGCTACGAAAGCTTTCCTCTCCTCTTTTCATTCTATTTTGAAATGGCTTTATTCAACCCTCACAGTGGGCAGGGAAGTCGATCCATGCTGATGATGCGGGTGTTCAGTGCACAGATTCTTGGTTTGTTGGCATGCTTGGCTAATACTGCTTTATCTCAACTTGACGTAAGTGAAGCGCTTACAGCTGCGAGTTTTCCTGATGTGGCTATCACCTGCATAGGAAATCTAGCAGTTTTCTTTTCATGTTTGCTAAGAGGCAGACTTCATTTGGAGATGGGTGCCAGGTATCTGTTGGCCACCATAACAGGCTCCAAACTCAGGGAGCTCAGGGACGAAAATGGATATATACGAGCCAGATGTGTCAGACCATCTCTTCCTGATGTTGTAATGTTGTCAAACCACATGCCGAAATCTTCCATGAGGCAATTTATGGAGTATATAAAGAATACCCATGATGTGGACTCCATGCTGCTGCAATTTCATCGTTTAAGATCTGGAGAGGTTGATGCAGAGATCTGTAATATTCACACATGTTCTTGCATCGTAATCGAGGGGACGGATGAATTCATCAGATTTTGTCTTGCCGATCGGATGTCTGGAGTGCTTAAACAACTGTCTGGTTCCGAGTGCCTACTCCCATGTGTGACCTGCCTCAGAAATGGATGCCATGGCTGTAACCAGGGCATGTTGTATGTGGTGGATTCTGGAAGATTGACAGAGGGTGACCCGAAGGATTGGCGCATGTGGCCTACTCCTGCAGTGTGTGAAATACTTGATCAGGCTGATTCTGCAGTCTATGAAGAGCGTAGATGCATCTGCATTCCAACGAATCCAGCAGAATATGATGCTTGGACACAGATGCTAATCAGATCTTTAAAGACTAAAGATCAGGAGGACAGAGGAGTCACAAACCCGGCTTCGGATGCCCTGGGAAAGTACATAAGTCAGAGCGGATTATGCGATGCAAGAGAGGAATACAACACTGTCTCGTTAATACTGCCAAGGCTGTCAGAAGTATTGATCAACATTATACTAACGGCCGGTTTTAGAGTAGATGGTTTCTCTAGCGCTTTGGTATAAAGAAGGGTCATAAGGGATTATATTGTGGATAGCAGAGGAATTGGGATTGTTGCCGATGTGTTTTTAAAGAAATGTGAGGTATATTCTAATGCTGAAAACACTGATTTTTGCCAAGTGTTTACCTTTCGAGGAAACCTCCTAAGCTTCAGAACCTTGTCTTCCATAATTGGTTGCGTGAACTTGATTTGCTCCATTAGTTGGACTGTGCTTATTGCAAGACCTCCCAAATGGTATGATATTGTGTCTATGCCACCTAAAGGTAGAATAGTTATACTAGTAGCAGCTATTATTGAAATTTCTTTAGTCATGGATTGCTTGCAAATGTTTCTATATTACACTAAAGCTAGAGAGGAAGACCACGAAAATAAACTTATTCAAGGGAAGTCTCATATACCTTTATGGTTGGTAATGATTTTGGAAATAGTGTGCATTATATCAGGAAGTGCAGTCCTAGCAACTTTGGGCATAAAGGGTTTTGGGAGATGGACATATAGTGCTATACAAGTCTTGGTTTGGGTCAAGTGGGCACTTGCCAGTTATATTCTTGGTGTGTATTCATATAATGTTAGTGGGGATTATTTTAGACATCTCGTACTGTGGGCCCATGATATAAGTTCTGGTCATGGTCTGATGTGCACTTCTACGTTCTTGTTGAATGTTATTTTGGCTGGAGTTCGGCTGGAAGTACTTGCAATGAAGTTAGAAGTTAGTGTGATAACAATACCTTATAAAATTAACATTAGTAATTGGATAAATTTATAAATTTATTATTCTTTTTAATATTATAGATGATGTACAAAATTTTAATTTAAAATGATGATTAACATGTATTGAGACAATTTTTTTCCTTCATTTCCTTGTATACTTAAATTCAAAATCGGAAAAGTTGATGAATCATAGTAGTAATGGAATAGGAGGTCGATGACTGAGGAAACCCTAATCCCTCAGCAGCACGCAGCAGGCGCAAACAGCCACGGTCGCCGCGCGGAGCAAGTACTGTAGCAAAACCCACAACAGCTGCTACTGAAGCGGCACAATGGGAGCAGAGGGGGGGGGACCACCCCCCTCATACAGCAACATCGCTGCAAATGACAGATCGGGTACTCGAGCAAAGCGCCCTGCCTTCTAGCCGCCGCAACAAATCCGGGAGCAGCTCCTGGCAAGAGAACACGGTCTGCGGAAGGAGATGGACACAGGAGCTGAAGCGGGAACCTCTCAGACAAAGCCACACAAAGGCTGGGAGCCAGGTAAATGCATACCCCAGCTTGAAAAGGCACCGCGATATCTCATCAGTTCCACCAGGGTAGGAGAGCATACAGAGTTTATGAAAGAACACGCCCTCATAGGGAAGTTTTTAGGGCTGTGGCCGTCAGAACGGGATCTCCACAAATGGATCAAGCATTGGTGGAACCCCAAAGGGGACTATGAAGTTCAGCTCAGTTCCAAGGGCTTCTTTACAATCATCCTGTACAACTTGGAAGACAAAGACAAGATCTTTGAAAATGGCCCATATTTCTTCAACTCAGCAGGGCTCTTCTTAAGATTCTCGACTGAAAGATTCAACCCTGACAAAGAAGACTTCACTATGGCTCTAGTATGGATCCGCTTATACTTTTTACCGCAAGAATTCTGGCTAGAGGAAATTCTTATGGGTATAGGAAATACCCTAGGGCAGTATGTACGAGCTTCAGAAGCCACCAGACAAAGAAAATACACATCCTATGCCAGAATCCGTGTCTACATGAACATTTCCAAAGCACTCCCCGGATCAGTCACGCTGGAATACCAAGACGAAGACTGGCAGCAAACCCTGGACTACGAACACATTCTGTTTCGTTGTAGAAGATGCCATGAGTTTGGCCATCTTTTCAGAGACTGCCCCCTTATCAAAACAGCTGCCAAGGCAAACGAACCTGCACAGAAGGATGGATTCATCACGGTGACGAAAAAGAAGCGATACCCACCAAAGAAACCATTCCAAGAGCAAAAACAAAACATAGCAACAAGCAACCCCTATGAGATTCTGAAGCATCTGCCGGAGGAAGATGAAGTCCAAGATCCACATAAAAATCAGAAGCCATCCCAGGACAAACCTTCAAATCCAGCTCCCCTGCCCTGAAGTCAGGAAGCAAACAAGGAGGATAAAGCTGACGAAGACGGGGACACCCCAATGCAACTGGACGAAGTGGATCTTGCCGGCATAGACTTGGAAAAGATAGAAGAAGCCCTGAATCAAAAAGATCTGCAAACCCTACCTGAAGAACAGCTGCGAAAGGTGCATAAAGTATTCCTCAACTCCTCAGCGGGCTCTGCTGCACGGCTAGGAATAGCCTCAGATTCACATCCCAGCTTGAGGAAAATCCAAAAAGAGACCAAGAGAAGAGGACGCAAATCGGCGCAGCAACTGATCAGGGAAGCCGGCAACCTAATGATCAACTCTGGACAGATCCACAAGATCTTGGAGGTTTACCTCCAAACCCCGACCTCAACTCAATGATGAAAATCCTCACATGGAATATCAGAGGGATAAATGGTAGGTCCAAGCAAAGGACCCTCCGAGAATGCATAAAAGCCGAGAATCCAGACATACTCTTTCTACAAGAAACCAAATGTGCAAGAGCAGAAGCTGAAATCATCTTTCAGCGTATTTGGAGAAATTGTAGCTTCATATCAACAGACTGTGCAGGCACCTCAGGAGGACTGGCAATCCTCTGGAACCCTGCCAACATAAATGTACACAACCCCTTTTCAACTGTGGGCACGATAACGGCACACTTCCATCTCATCGGCTCGGACCAGGAGGGGGACATCACGAATGTCTATGGCCCCCAAAATCAGCAGGACAAAGACAAACTCTTCAAGTGGCTAGAGTTCATCAAAACCTTGGTGTCAACACGCAATTGGATCCTCGGAGGGGACTTCAACACGATCCTCACACTGGAAGAAAAAAACGGAGGCACCAAAAAGATGGAGCAGGACAGCGGTAAGTTCCAAACCCTTATTGATCATCTTAAATTAGTAGATATAGAAAATAGCAATGGCACTTTTACATGGTCGAACCGTCGATCGGGCACCCAACACATTGCCTGCCGGCTAGACCGCTTCCTGGTCTCCGAGGAATTAATGGAATCGGGCACACAATTGGAAAGCCTCATCTTACCCAAAGCTGGATCAGATCACTGGCCGCTGGTCTTCAGCATAAACACCCAAGTTACACCCAAATTCAAGCCCTTCCGCTTTGAGAAATTCTGGCTCCTACATCCAGATTTCCACAACCTAGCCAAGGAATGGTGGGAGCAGGCAGCAATAAATCATGGCTCAAGCATGTACAGACTTCAACAAAGACTAAAGAACTTCAAGATGTCGCTGAAGCATTGGAACAGGACTTCCTTCGGAGATATCTTCCAGAGCATCCAGGACATAGAAAGACAGCTAGAGGAGATCCAGAAGACATTTATCTCAGGCTCGCGAACCACTGAGTTAATGAGGGAGGAAGAGTTGCTCAAAGAACAACTCGAAGAGAGACGAAAACAGGAAGAAATTCTATGGAAGCAAAAGTCCCGCGTGCAATGGCTGAAGGAAGGGGAAAGAAACACAAAATTCTTTCACAGGTCAGCGATGCACCGAAGGAATGTTAACAGAATCACACACCTTGAAGATGGTCAAGGCAACATAGTCAAAGAGCACTCTAAGATAGAGGCAGAGCTCATCCACTTCTACCAGGATCTCCTAACAGAAACCCAGGAGGACAGAACGGAAGCAATCCAAAAAATCACAAGAAATATACCGACCCTGGTCACCACGGAGCAAAATGCCGCCCTCACAAGGCCCATCACCCAGGAGGAAGTGGATCAGGCGGTAAGAGACATGCCACCGGGCAAGGCCCCGGGCCCGGACGGATTCACCACAGACTTTTTCCATCACTGCTGGGACCTAGTGAAAAGAGACGTGTGGGAAGTGGTAGAAGAGTCGAGGGCATCGGGTGTGGTTCTCCCAGCTCTAAACGCAACCTTCCTCACCCTCATCCCTAAAGAAGAACGAGTCACCAACCCAAAGCACTCCAGGCCCATTGCTCTTTGCAACGTTGTCTATAAAATCATCACAAAGGTCATAGCCAACAGGCTGAAGCCTATCCTGACGCACATCATCTCCAAAGAACAGGCAGGATACGTGGAAGGAAGGCAAATCACGGATAGCATAATTTTAGCACATGAGGTCATCCATTCTCTCAAAACCTCAAAAACCCCAGGTATGCTGATAAAACTAGACCTCTCTAAAGCTTTTGATAGGGCCAGCTGGTAGTATCTCAAAGCCATCCTTGACTCCTTTGGCTTTGACCAGGGCTGGATCAAGTGGATCCTCAATCTTATCTCCTCCACTTTCTTCTCCATTCTGGTCAATGGTGTCCCATCTGCGCCCTTTTCCCCCTCCCATGGAATCCGACAAGGAGACCCCCTCTCACCCTTCCTTTTTGTCCTAATGGCGGAAGGCCTAGGCAGATCTATAGCCGCGACGGTTTCAGATGGTTCCCTCAAGGGTCTTCTGCTTCATCACCTTCAGCTAGCCCTCTCCCACAGCCAGTTCGTTGATGACATGCTCCTGCTTAACTCCCCCTCGGCCAGGGAAGCCCTCTCACTCAACTCCATCCTCTCTAACTTCACAGAAGCCTCAGGCATGTCTTTGAACCTGGACAAATCCAAGCTCTTCTTTTTCAATACCCCTGTACCGGTTCAAATCCATATTTCTAGACTCCTAGGCATACCAAGGAGCTCCCTTCCATCCAATTACCTAGGTGTCCCCCTCATGGGAGCTGCGGCCAGATCCATCTCTTGGGAAAGCCTTCTCCTTTCCATCTCCAACAGACTAAACACTTGGACCTTTCGACCCCTTAACTTAGCCTCTCGGCTTGTCCTCATTAAATCCATCTTGCAAGCTCTCCCCACCTACCTTTTTACAGTCCTAGCAGCTCCTAAATATGTCATAAAAGCCATAAAAACCTTACAGCGCAATTTCCTTTGGCACGGCTACCAGCCAAACAAAAAATGGGCATTGGTGGGCTGGGAGAAACTCTGCATGCCAAAAAGTCAAGGAGGCTTAGGCCTTCGTGATCCGGGTAAACTCAATCAAATCATGGGAGCCAAAATCTGGTGGGATTAGCTGAAAGATCCCACAACGGCCTGGGCGCGCATCTGGAGGCACAAATATGCTCCGCTAACACCGGATAATCAACTGATCCGGCACAACACCAGAATCCAAGGATCCAACATCTGGAACATTGCATGGCAAAACCGCACCCTAATTCAGAACCATGCTTTCTGGGAGATCAGAAATGGAGAAAGCGCCAGGCTTTAGCAAGACTCCTGGCAACAACTAAAACCGCTGAATGAAATAGAAGATCTAGCTACGCTTCGGGAGGCCACTGACCCGCAAGCCACCCTGAACATCAAGGATCTCTGGCTACCCCAAGGGCGGCACCAGTATTGGCGACAATGGAAACTTTCTCACCAAGATCTAGGGGTTCCGGAGCACTTTAACCTGGAAAGCTGGCACACGCAAGCTAAACTACGTAAAATCCCAGTCAGGGATGGAGCAGACATCTTGCGTTGGGGATACTCCACTGCTAGTACCTTCACGATTAAGGAAGCCTATCATATCCATAATCAGCCGCAAGTTGAAGATAAAGAAGCTATCTGGGACAAAGTCTTGAACCCAGCACTCTGGCCTAAGGTTTCCACCTTCCTATGGCTAGTAGTGCACAATAGGACTCTAACCTGGGACAATCTGAGAAAACGAGGCTTCATTGGACCCTCTCTCTGTGTGCTATGCAGTCAGCAGGAAGAAACCAAAGAACATCTTTTCAATGGCTACAGCTACAGTCAAATCATCTGGGATCAAAGTGCGCAAATCATGCGCAGGTCAGGGCAACATCGAGACAATGTAAACGACACAATTGAACATTGGGATAGCATATCATACAAAAGTGCTCTCTTAAATCACATCTGGAAACTTTTACTAGGCTTCATACTCTGGCAGCTCTGGAAGGAGAGAAACAAACGAATCTTCCACTCGCAAGCCTCCTTACCGGAGGCCACTTGGGAGAAAATTCGTTCGCTGATCAAGGAAACAATCAGATGCCTCCCATGGAAACCGGAGGACCTAAAAGGCTCACCTGATGAGAAAGGCATCCTACAACGCTGCCTACCCCTCCCCTCTCCTCATCCAGAATGGAGGATCAACTTACCCCCCCTAACCAGCCCCACCACCTGGTCCCCCCCACCTAGCCAATTCATAAAACTCAACTTCGACGGAGCAGCCAAAGGAAACCCAGGTACAGCAGGATGGGGTGCAGTGGCCCGAGACGCAGAGGGAAATATCCTGGGGTTGTTTACAGGGTTCCTTGGAGAAACGACAAACAATGCGGCGGAGATCACAGGCTTATTGAGAGGGCTGCAGGCAACACTAGAAAAAGATCATCACAATATAGTCCTGGAAGGAGACTCACAAGTTGTCATTCTTCTAATCACCAAGATCCTCAGTGGGAGCATGCCTTCTAAAATTTCACCCAGCTGGCGCCTCTCACGATACCTGGAAGAGTTCAAAAACCTCCTCACTCCTGCTCTCAGTATTATGCCCTCTCATGTAAAGAGAGAGGCTAATCGAGTGGCGGATAGCCTAGCAAATGAAGCTGTCGAAAGAGAAACTGATTACTCCAGCTGGGTGGATGAAGCCTCAGACAACTCAGACATCTTCACAAGATGCCACTCCTTAGCTAGCAAGGATCTGCTCCCCCCGGATGGGGTGCCACGCGTTCAACCGAGTCCATGTGAGAGGCAGTCGGGATGCCAATCAACGGCATCAACCGGAGTTATCCTTCAGACCATTAATTGAACCATGAATCGTCTCCGCCACCTTAATGGGACGAGCCCTCTCGCGTGAGGGAGAGGTACATGCAGACAGCGCAATATCAAATATGTGTTAATGGCGATGGTAAGCACCGTAATGGGAAGTTTAATTGCGATAAGGGATAAGGCAAGGATGCATTCGCCCTTCGCTGTGTTTCTTTTGTTAGAGTGGCACTGCCGTCCTCCATCGCAAGCAGCAAAGAAAGGAGACGAACACCGAAGCAGACCGGCACCAATTTGCATTCCTTCTGAAAATGCCATCATGTCCAGGCTCAGGGGTAAGTCTCGTAGGGGAGCAGCCTGGTATAGGGTTGAATCCCGGCGCAAATATATTCAGCATTTCGAGCACGCCCTTGCACTGGCTTCCACTCGACGGAAGAGAAGGCAGTGGACTCACCCCATGGAGATTGCTGAAGAAATTAGCATGGAGGTGGCAATACAGAGCCACCCTCCCATGGCCCAAGCTGAAGCACACAAGTCGCCGCCCAAAGACCACCTGGAAAGACACAATGCAGCCAGTGAGGAGGCCCTCTTCCCACCTTGTGTCATGGAGGAGGAGGTCACACCAAGTGCAGACAAAGGGAAGGAGAAAGCAAATTGGACACCGCCACGACCAACGGGACACTCCAGCGCCGAAGGAGAGCAGGACTACAGCACGAGGACTCCGAGAGACAATCGAGAATAGGAACAGACCACCTTCACAGAGCTCTAGCACCTACCACTTATCTTTGAGCTTCGAAGCATGCTTGATGACCTGGCCTTTCGACTTGACAGAGTAGATCAGAGAATAGACCTGCTCTTCACAGCCCTCTCGAAGAGCACGCCGAAGAAGCACTGCCCAACGTGCGCACAGGTGTACGCAATTCCAGCAGGTTGGCGCAGAGCGGGATACAAGCGAGCGAGCACTGGTTAGATATCTTGGTGCACTTTCAGTATGAGAGATCTGGCTAGAAGTTTTTATGTTACCTTGGTTTTGGTTGCTTGTTCAGTTTCCTTTAGACTGGCTCTCCTTTTTGAAGTTTATAAGCACTGCCGCCCTGGTTTCCTTCAGGCAGGGTGTGCCAACATACCTATGTTTATCTGTCAAACACCTGGGACACCAGACCCAGCTGTCCTGGTTTCCTACTAAGGCAGGGTAGCTGAGGTCAACACCAGTCACTGTACACTCTTGCTTTTTGATAATATAATAGGTTCCACTGTTTTTACTTAAAAAAAAAAAAAACATGTATTGAGACAAATTGGTGTTTATCATCTTAAGAGGGTAAGGGATTACTTGTAATTCTTTAGAATTTTATTTCTTTTCTCATCAAGAGAAGCTTTCCAATATCACCATACTTTTGATGAGTTAAAATGTTAGAAAGGTTGGGAGTGTGACAAATATTTTGAAATTGAAACCTGATGTGGGTATAGGCTTGACAATATAAGAGAAAGTGCTTTCCATCTTCAACCCTCTTAATGTCACAAAGATGACACACTCTTTCATCCCATAGCTTTTTAAGAATTGATCAATGCCCACTTTCACTATGGAGCTCATGAGAATTTGTTTTTATCTTAGCAATGCTTATTTTTTTCTTTACACTTGTCAAAACATAGAGATAATTTTCATCTTCTAGATTAGGGTTGATTACCTCCTTATAATACCTTAATTTTATTTTTTCCTCTAACTCTTTTTCACACCAAATTTTCTCCTCAAATTTTGGGGTGAGTGCAAGCTAATGGTGGTCTCTCATGACGGGTTAGTGGCAATGCGAACATGGAAAAACAACAATATTTTAACTTGGAGGGATTATTTAAGATACTTTTACAATGAATTTGAATATGGTGGAAGAAAATGAAATGTAGGAAATTGAATTAGCTTTCCAAATATACAACTTTTATTCATAGACATTGTGAATAGCTAGGTCAAATTAGATTTTTTCTAACTATCGTAGCTTAATTTTCCAACAAAATATAAGGTATATGTTTTTGTTCGTGCAGGTGTTGAGTATCTTAACATGGAATTTCATTCCAAAAACTTGTATACTTGTAGTGAACCCGTTTTTCTTGTGCTGTATATTTTTTGGAAAATTTTAATATTAATTTTATATATATTTTTAAAGTTATCAAAGTCAATATATGCTTGAAATTACAACGTCTTTTGTTCGTGCAGGCTAAGAGGGTCTTAACATGATCAAAACAATTTTTTTTAGATCGTAGGTATCGGTCTCCTCTAGTGTCGCATATAACTCATTTGAGAAATGGTTAAGCCAAGAAAAAGTTATAGTAGAAATAAGAGAGGTATGTATTTTAGGATTTTGATATAGGTGAAGACAAAAATAGATTAAAAATAGTAAACAATATTTATTTGAAAAAAAATTATATAATTGAAATCTACATAGCTCACTCAATCTATGTCTATAGTTTCGTCAACAACTGAATTGTTTATCCTATAGAAAAATAACATCAAAGACAAATATATAGAGGGGTATTCACAAAAATGGAGGTTTTATCAATTTGCAGACCGAAGCACTAGGTTTTTCATTTCGAGCCTAAATCCGAGCCAACCAATTCACCATACACCTTGTTAATCCCACCCAAAAAATTTGAATTGAAAAGAGCGTGCATGCATTTTAGGAGCATGCACGCGTTCTAGTAACATGCACATGTTCTAGGAGTGCACACACGCTCTAAGAACGCACACATGCTCCCATAAATAATTTCTTTCTCTATCTTTGTCCTACCCCCACCCCCACTATCTCACTATCCCTCTCCATCTCTACCCCATGTCTGTCTCCCTCTCTCTCCCTCACACTCCTATACATGGTAAGACCTAGATGTTACACATCAAAATCACTCAACTTGATAAGTGTCGCATATGCTTCTCACTTGTCGTAAGTGTCGCAACTTCCTTACAACTTGTCACAAGTGTCGCAAGTTGGTTACAAAGTGTCGTAAATGTTGTTGAATCATACTACCACAATGATGACACTAAGGAGGCACTTGAAACATCTCATGTACTTGGTTTGAAGGAAGAGAACCGGGTCACTGGAGTCAAACATCTCTTAACACCTAAAAGGGCTTTTCAATCAAGAGTTTGGAGGGGGAACGCTCCCCTAAAACAGCCTTAGGAGCGTTGGCGCTCCCCTATAATGCCTCAGGAGCGTTATAACGCTTCTTCACCCCTCTGTAGGAGCGCTGCCCAATTCTGAAGCGCTGGCGCTCCCCTTGACCTTCTCAGGGAGCGTTCCAGCACTCTGAGGCCCCTTCTGAAGGAGCGCTCCTTAATTTGGGTCAGTTGTTAGCCCGTAGAGGAGAATAAGGAAAAAATATTTCGAAATTAGGAGGCGGTTGTACTCGAATTCTTGGTTTCATCAAAATATCCCTGATCTAAGAAGGAGGTTCCCAACTGGTTCTAAACATAATTCAAGAGGTTATGCTCCTCCCAACCTATATAAGCAAGCTCTATGATGGTGGAAAGGGGGGGAAGAACTGAACATATGAAACTTATGATCTTGGAGGAAGTTTACAGTCAGCCAAAGGAGAGTGATCATTGAAGCTGTTGTTATCCAGGTTGTGAATATTTCAGGCAAGGGTTAGACAAAGAGGACTTGACGAAGCTGTCGCATTCGCATCTACGATTGTAAGTACTGCTGTCGTCATTCTCATTAATATGACACGCTTGGCCTGTTTCTTTCTAGTTTGTGTCTGATGTTACATGAACTTGTGATTTATTGATAGATCTATTTTCAAGCTAATATCAATAGAGTAGGAAGTGGTCGTATCTTGTTTTGTCCACAGAGCTCAACGAGGAGCAAAGGATTGGAGTGAAACTCGAAGCGTGCAAGGAAAAACGTCGGTTAAAAGGTACCTCTGTTATCCTTCCTTCTCATGTATTAGTTTAGATAGATTTGAAAGGAAGTCAGTGTCCATGTTAAGCATTTTTCTGTCTAGGGTTAAGGTCAAGCCTTAGAGGTGATCTACCTGTCCGCAGGGAGATTTTCCTACAACAGAAACTGGCGACTCCACTGGGGAGATAGCCTTAAATCGAAACCTCTTGTTTGGATTTTTCTCCTCATTGACCTTGTTCTATCCCTTGATTGTTTTAGACCTGAATCATTCCTCTTTTGATTGGTTTCATGAGTTGATTGGCTCCTTACTTTATCACACTCAGCATACTTGTCAAGTCTGAATCCCAATTTTCGAAATTTTTTGACATTTCTAGAGTTTTTAGACCCTGGCGCCCCTGTCCTAGTGTTCACAGAGCGCCAACACTCCCCAATACCTATACACAGAGCACTACAACGCTCCTTGCCCTTGGAAACAGAGCGCCAACCTCTTTTTGGCCAAAAACCTCTCCAGAACTGCCTTGTTTAGGGTTTGCCTCTGTGTGTCTTCTACTGGGTGATCTAGTGAGTCAACTTTTCTTCCTTTTTTAGCCTTGACATCTGTCTTTTGAAGAACGAACATCTTTTTAAGTGGATCTTGTAGCCTTCTTCACCATTTTCATTGAGTTTTTCCATGTTGAGTGAAATTTGAAACCCATGCATTGCTTTTCTTTCCTCATCAGTTGAGTAAAAACCCTGGTGAAGGTCATCAAAGGCCTACAGACCTCCTTGTCTTGATTTCAGTCAAGATCATTGTTCTTCAACTTTTGCTTTTGGGTGTGAAGTTTTCTTTTCCTCTTTGATTGTTTCTTTTATTTCGTTTTTCGTTTTGATTGCGACGAAAGGGTGTATTGTTTGTGTGACTTTTGCTTGTGCTAGATTGGCTTTCATTCATACCAAGAAGATAATTAGCAAGACAAGCATTGTGTTGTATTGATCATCATCCATACGCAAACAATAAAAAAACATCTGCATGATTGATTGTGCATATTAGAAGGCATTTTAAATTTTTTTGCTTTACATCAGGATTTGATTGAGAAAAGAATCGTTTGAGGGCATTCCTCATTTGTGTTGGATTAGTGAAAGAACTCTCTCCCTCCCTTAGATAGAAATTCATCGAAAGGAAATGACTGCTTATCATATTTGATGCATTCTTTGGGTCTGAGTCATAATTCCATTCGTTTCACTTCCATGCACCCCTTTGCGTAAAGAACAACCACTAAAATCAACGCTAATTAAAAGTTATCTAGAACTTTTTCTTTTCTAGGATCCTCCACCAACAGTAGATTAGGCTTAATACTTTGGATTAGGGTTGTGAGAATAACTTTCCAAAGTTTCTAAAACAAACAGTAGCATCCTGAGTTAGGGAGAGTAAATCCAGTTATCGTATAAGTCTGCCTGGGATCCCCCTCTCACATAGGGGTTACGCACGAGGTTGCATTCGGGTAAGCTACGGGGACTAACC
>JZKD02S1895477.1:324879-366645 GCA_000966675.3 Picea glauca | reverse complement strand
CTCTCCCCACATTTCTCTCTTTTCATCTATCTAACCCCCCTTATTCTCACTCTCTCACTCTCTACCCCCCTCTCTATCTCCCTATCCCTCACTCTATTTTTCTTCCCCTCTCCCCCTCTCACACTATCTTTCTTCCTCTCTCTACAACCCTCCTTCCTACATCGCAAGGAAATAAATGGCCCTGACATAGACATGTTAATACCTAGACCTAAACCTAGACATAGAAATACCTCGACATGTCAATACCTAGGGCATGACTTGGACCTATACAATGACCATGACATATACCTAGACCATGACCTAGACCACGACATAGAGCTAGAGCTATATTTAAATGATGATCTAGAGCTTGATGTAGAACATGACCTACACCATGACATAGAGCTATAGATAGATTTATAAGATGACCTAGATCTTGATGTAGACCATGACATAGACCCCCCTAGCTCCATATAAGCATATTCATAACTTGTACTCAACCCTTAACTCCCTCTACACTCTAGCCTTGAGTACACTATGCATATACCTTTTGTACAACCCTTGCACCCACATCACCCACATCTTGGTTCTTTAACCATTGCTCTATCCTTGAAAACACTTTCAATCCTAACCCCTTAGGCCTTATTTGTCCCCATACCCCTATACATATTTATTCATAAATATATTTGGTCTATAATAAATTCTCTATTTACTCATAAAACTGAAATTTTATATATATATAAAAGGGCATGAACAAGGTCACATAGTTCAAAATAGGGTGTTGGTAGAGGATATCAACAACAAAGTTTCCATAAAAATCTTACAAAAATGAGTCTGGAATTGATCCTACTTCACTGATATCTAAGCTTTTCAATTCTATCTTAGAACTATCTTTCTGAAATATATATTTATGCCATTTTTACAAAATTGTGGAGTTCCTTATTGATCTTCTTAAGCTCAGTCTTCCTTTGGTGGGGGATTGAGCACTATGTTCAGATCGAGCAATATTGGGTCTGCCCTGCTTCCTATCTCCTCATTATGGTTTTGTGTTGGAGAGTTAGATGGTCTGGCTTCCAACTTTGCTTCCATGCTCTCCCCTTGGTGTCTGATGAATTCAACTTCATATTGTAACTAGTTTATTAAGGTGCGATGTTGAGCTAGTATGTCCAAAGTGAAGGTGAGTGTGGAGCTATGAGAATCTAGGCAAAGTGCTAGTTGTTGGGTGGTGGAGAAGTTATCTTCCACCAATTCATCCTCTGGTCATTCGTGATCTGGGCGTTGAGCCAGTTTTGAAACTAGACTGACTATGATTACCCTCCTCCAATTACTGGTGTTTCCTTTGGCTCGATCGGGGCTGGCATTGAATTTGATGTCGTTGTCTTTAGTTTTTCCTCAGTCATGTCTGCCTCTGGTGTTATCTTTGTCTACACTCTCTCTCTTTGCTTCCTATGTCTTCATTGTTGTTGGAGCTTCCTTGAACAATGGTGTGTCTGTCATTGTTGTCGCTGACCAAGCTGCCTTTGGTGCTACCCCTACCACAATCTTTAATATTTCCTTTCTCTGTGATGCTCCTTTTGAGGTCGTTGCTGACAATTTTATCAATTGTTGTACCTCTGGTGTTGGAGAAATGGTGAATTCCCAAGTTTCTTTTGTTCTTTAATTTCCCTTCCCATAAGAAATTCCAAAGTGTTGAGGTCCGCTGTGGCTGAGTGTAACAATGAATTGGGAGTTGGCCTTCCAATTTACCTCTTCTGGATATTTTTTGGATGAATGTATGTTGTGCAAACTAAAAATTTGAGTGACGTTCAAGTGTTGATGCGACATGTACTTCCAGCATTCAATTTCCTTGAATCATGGATGACTTCCTTTAAAAATACTTCACCTCAAGCAAAGTTATGGTGGATGTGATGTTGCAGGCTACAGAGCGGGCATGGAGCGATGGGTTCCCATGAAGGAGGAGCACCTTGTGACCCAGTATATCCATATTTTCCTCTGACTACGTATAGGTTCCCATGGTCCAGAGGTTGTGTGGGTACAAAATCTCCCTAAGCATGACGCTCGACCTACAACTTACTGCATTTAGCTGAAGCGTCATGTGGATATTGGCACTGGGTGGAGCATTGACGAGAGAGGGATGAGGCATTTAGGGGGTATAAGAAAACGTTCATGCCCAACACTACCATATGGATGGGGCCCATTCCAATCGCTAAGGTTTCCTTCTCATGTGCTATCATATTTTTTGCGTGTGGGACATGGTAGAAGGAAGAGTGGATGGTGGACATGATTTCTCTGGTCCTTTCAATGATTCTTTTTAACTGTTAATTCTTTGGGTCTATTCTTGTAACAAAATGTCGGATTATATTTTTTGAGTCCCCTATTACAATTATGTGGATGAGTTGTCGATCCTGAGACGATCCTAGGCTAGGAGTGCTCCTTGATACATCGCATAAGCCTCTGCCATGTTGTTGGTGGTTACACCTAGATTCCAGGAGTAGCATAGAATTATTTTTCCTCTAGGTTTGTACAATACCCCTCCTGCACCTTCCTTCCATAGAATTGGAGTTGAAATTATTAGACGTGTCTTCTTTTGTAATACAAAAACAAATTTCTCCACTTGGTAGTGCCTTATCACATAAACAAAGACAAATTTGTGGTGGGTGTTTGGAAGAATTTTTTTATCTTTAAACATGGGGAACTGACGGATTCGAGAAAGAAAGTCCTCAAGGAAAAAGAAATCAATCGAAAAGGTAGAAGAAGAAAGAAAAAAATTAAAGTTATGTATGTCAAAGCGTAGGCTTTCAGAAAAGGGAAATCCAATTTCTAGCGGAATAGATGCCACTATTGTTTCTCCTCCATCACCAGAAGCAAAGAAAAAGAGTTCATTGGAGAGAAATCCATCCAGTATCTCATCAAGACAAATTGTTGTGGATAACCATATGATGGAGGATTTTCTTGGAGTTGATTATACAATGCATGAAATTAGAGAAACAACCAGTGTAAAACATCGCGGTGAAGAATTTCCTATGGTGCAATCTCTTGTTGGATAGTCAAATGTTCCAAAAACCAGTCAATACCATGTCCATTCTCCTCCCACAATTGATTCGTCAGTGATTGAAGGGCAAAGAACTGTAACATTGCTAACTCCACAACAAGCAGGTCAAGAGTGCCAGAATAGGGGTTCATCATCCCTACCTAGATTGAGAACTGTGCAGTGAAGAACTCCTAAACACATTTGGGTCAATGAAAGTGATATAGCATCACTTAAAGGTAAGTTACCTAACCTCACTATTCGTTATCACTCTTATAAAATCATTAAATAATATTTTGAACCAAAATTCGATGTTGCTAAATGTCAATTATTTTTATCTTTGTTAAAATCTAGAAGTTTGATTGCTATTAGGAGAATATTAGGCATTAAAACAATCAAAAGTGAGGAAACAAGTCATCATATTGTTAGAAACCTTGTAGATTATTTTCAAATAATTGGTAATAAATTTCGTTCTAAAGACTGCAATGCAACCCGACGTTTCTTGCTACAATCAATTATTAGAAAGATCATGAGAAAACATCATTTTCTACAACAAACCTATCACCTCTTGAAATGAAATGTAAAAACCCTTAAAATTTATTCTCATAGATGAGATAGCCTCAATATAGGTATCCCAACATATTTGTGGGCCTTCACTGGTAGGACACCTCATTCTGACATGAAGTTAATTAGAGCAGTTAAGGGACTTGTTAAATATTTATAGCATGAGAACATTAGGCCTTAATCCAACCAAAAAATATGTACTAAAATTGAGAAGGGGATATAGGTACCGTGAACCCAATATTAAACACTTTCTTGACATTACATAGACATAATTGTATGAGAGATTCAAAATAGTACATATTACACTTAACTTGGGCCAAAGATCTTTCCATAAATGCAATCCTTGGTATGCTCAAATAAACATAATTCATAACACATGTTGGTGTAGATATCACATTGAGTATGGTTATTATTATGACACACACACACACACACACACACACATTTCATGTTTTGCATAACACCCTTTTGCATGAATGCTCAATTATATTGTCGTTGTCGTCATCTAGAGACTTTATTCACAACATCTTGTGTATAAATCCATAGGATTTTACATTTGATCAAAAAACATGCTTAGATGGTACACACCCCAAGTGCAATGGAATGGAATTACTAAGCAAGTGCATCCATGTAAGAGATGAGCATGAATTTGGGAGGAAGGAGGTTGCCTTGCAGATATTTAAATATGTGACATATGATATTGATGGAGGATAGGAAAGAAAAAAGATACAATTGGTTACTTCCCAAGTACGAGTTTGTGACTTCATGAAGGACTTCATAAAAAAGACACGACATTATTTTTACCATGTCCATGTGGCTCGATGGTAGGAAGAGCATTTTAGAATATGGATAGATACATTTCCTATTTTTACTGTGTTATCAATGGTTGATTTTGCTGAGAACTACACCCTTCAACCGCAAAATGAGATTCAAAGCCAATATTATCACTCAGAGAATGTCATCATAATGGTCCATATCACATACAGGCATGGACCGGATAGTATTGAACAAAAAAAAGTTATATTGAAAGCGTATCACTTCAACATAAGAAATGATCGGTGCCATGAATTAGCCTATGCACAACATTGTTTTTAGTTGTCCTAAAATCACCTTAAGGAGAAGAACATACATATGGATCGACATTGGAATTGGTCAGATGGTTGCGTAGGCCAATTCAAAAATTCTTGTGTATTTCAATGGTTGTGTATGTTGCACAAAAAACTAAAGGTATCACACATTTGGAACTATTTTGAGTCTGGGCAAAGGAAAGGGGAGCATAATGGAGCAGGTACATGCATAAAAAGAGAATTACACATGAAAGAAATGAAATTCACAACTACTTCCCTCATTTGAGATGAAAAATCCATTGTTGAATGGTGTTCTTCATTAATGAGAGTGGGAACAATAAACCATGAATATCAATCACATAAGAAAGGACATGTACATAAATATTTTTGGGAGGTGGTCGATGTAGATCGATCATAGTGGTATGAATTCAAAACAACCCATGGAACTCATGGATTCCATTCAGTTAGAACATCAGACAATGCAATAGTTGAAATATGGATGAGAAAACTTTCTTATTTCTGTGGTCCATGTAGTAGTAATGAATTGGATGATTCTGAAATCTTGTACTGCCAGGTTCATTGATTCCTTCTATTAAATTTTGAATAAATAACATCAATGTTTTATTCTTTGGTCATTTAGTGGACTCACATTTTTGCACTCCATTTTTTGTAGGTCACATATACGTAGTGATTTCTCCAAGAGATAATGAATTGGGCACTGATTATTGGATGGTACGATGCTTAGAGGGAAAGAATACCCTCATGTGATCAATAATAGACTCTGAAGGCATTTAATTTCCAATTGGGTCGATGGTTATTAAAGGAGAATATCTGACACATGGTGAAAGAACACAAAATAAAGGTAGTTATGTATTTCAATATTATAAACCACGTCAAGTCATATACCAATTTACAAACTTGGTTATTGGTACAAACCTCCAACTACAAACAATGCCTCATCAAAGGTACAATACTTCTTTTCTTACTTTGAGCACTAGGAGTTAATGGAGACTTTCAATATTAGAAGTGATCCCGATGGTATACTTGAATGACCATAGGTATGTAAAAGGAATAATTTTGGCTTAATTTTGGCTACTATTAAAATATTTGGAATGTTGTTAAAATATACCTTGCCTTAAAATATTTTTGAATGTAAAATATTTTGACTGTTGTTAAAATACACTTTCCATGCCATGAATTTCCTTTCCTTTCCTTGCCTTTCCTTCACTTGCATTTCCTTGCCTTTCCATCACTTTTCATCCCATACCTTTCCATGCCTTGCCTTTCCATGACTTCACTTGCCTTGCCTTCACTCACCTTCACCTGACTTTCCATGCCTTACTTTACCTTACCATTCCTTTCCTTTCCTTTCCTTACCATGCGATGCCTTGCCTTCACTTACCTTCACTTTCCTTTCCATGTATTTCCTTACCTTACCATGTCATGCCATGCCTTGCCTTACCTTGCCTTGCCTTGCCTTCCCATGCCTTGCCTTTCCTTTCCTTTCCTTCTCATGCCTTTCCTTGCCATACCTTCCCATGCCATGAATTTCCTTCCCTTCCCTTGCCCTTGCCTTGCCATTCCATCCCATCCCATGCCTTGCCTTGCCTTTCCATGAAACAAGAATAACAAGAAAAAAAACAAAAAAATAAACATAACAAAAAATAACAAAAAAATAAACATAACAAAAAATAACAAAAAAAGAAACCTAAAAAAGAATAACAAAAAAATAAGCATTGCAATGAAACAAGAATAACAAAAGAATAAGCAATGCCATACCATTTCCATGCCTCACAATTAAACCCTAGGAATACACCTTGGCACCTTTTATTACATTTCTGTCATAATTTTCAGCTCTTTAAGGATATCATGTCTTGAATATTGTAGGGTTGTCATGTGTCATATTTCATTTCAGCATGCATTTGTTATCTAAACCCTAGTTTAAGCTTGCATTGACTTACCTTGCCATGCCTTTCCTTCCCAAACCTTCCCATGCCTTTCATTTCCATGCCTTCCCATGACATGCCTTGCCTTCACTTGTCTTCACTTTCCATGCCATGCCTTGAATTTCCATGCCTTGCCTTGCCTTGCCATGCCTTCACTTTCCTTTCCTTTCCTTTCCATGTCATGCCTTCCCATGCCTTTCCTTGAGTTTCCATGCCTCCACTTTCCTTTCCTTTCCTTCCCATGCCTTTCCTTCCCATGCCTTACCTTGCCTTGCCTTTCCTTCCCATGCCTTGCCTTGTCGTGCCTTCCCATGCCATGCCTTTCCTTTCTTTTCCTTGCCTTCACTTTCATTTTACTTTCCTTCACTTGTCGTGTCATGCCTTTCCTTACCATGCCTTGTCTTTCCTTTCCATGCCTTCACTTACCTTGCCTTTCCTTTCCATGCCTTTCCTTCCCATGCCTTTCCTTGCCTTCTCATGCCTTTCCTTTCCATTCCTTCCCATGCCATGCCTTTTCTTTCCTTTCCTTTCCTCTACTTGCCTTAATTGTCCTTCACTTTGTTTGACAACACATGTATTCCAAAAGAGGATGAACACCTTCAATAATCACTCACACAACTAGATCAAATATCAACACATTGATGTTTTGACATAGTAAAACCCCTATGAGAAAACATCCATGGCCCTAGCCAATGCAGCCACTTGGAGTAGTTTATTAATGCAAAAGAAAAATATTACAGAGAAATTTTACAAGAGAGTTTATCACAATCGATCATCGACAAATCACCCTCTATGATCTTTAAATAGAGATCATGGACCAATCAGGTGTTAATCCATGGATCAATGGTCATTAAGATCGAGGAGAATATGAACTGTTGGATCACTCTATGTCAGGAACATATTGTGACTACTGGATTTCCTAACTACAAATGCATACTAATGCATACTAAAGAAACACACTAAGAAACACAATTTTACCGAACGACATTGTTGGGGAAAAGGTATGAATTACCTTACTCATTCATTTATGAATCTTGCTTAGCTAGGACAAGATAGTCAGGAATGTCACCCTGGGTTTTATAGCCTCAAAATATTCTCCCAATCCATAATTATTAATTACTAGGATTGAGGTTGATTTATTAATGAAAATAATGTTGCAATATAAAACAAAATTAATATAAGTTTCTGTAACATACACGGATTTTATAATAAAGGAAACATGGAGTTCAAAAGGAAAAAAGTAACAAAGTCATAAATATACATATATGAGACAGAATAGCAATCTGATTTTATTTCTTTCTAAGATATTAAAAGTTATTTCTCTTTACAAAACCCATGTGAGGGAATGGACCAAAGTCTGATTTAGAGATCCCCGATGAACACCATACAAAAAGACTCTGACAAACAAGTAAAACTGCAATTTATAATCTGGATCAACTTGCCATAAATTGCTACCATTTTGAATCTGCAATATATCCTTTATCAGCCATGAAACTTAATTCACAAACAAACAAGAATACATAGACTATTAAGGACGGATCAACACCTCTAAAACAAGTATCCGAAAAGTTTGGTTCAGTATTGAACCTTGATGTCTACAATAAGACCCTGCTGTCAAAAAGAGAATCAGGCTTTGAATAAACTCAAAAATGAATGAAAATTGAAACTATCTCATGCAACCAAAGAGCAAACCTTAGTATTGTTTTCTCTTTCTATTCTCCTTTTGTTTCTTCTTCTCATTCAACTTTTATTCTTTCCAAATAAGTTGAAGTAGTTCAACTACTTTCTTTAGTTAAGTTAGTTTGACTTAACTAATTAGTTTAGGAGAAATAAATAATAATAATATAGTTAAGGGTATTTAATTAATAATAACTAGGTAGGTGGGAACTCTTGTGACTCCCTTAATTTCCTCCTCTCAAATCATAAAATATAACACAAAAAGAATAATCATTTGACCATATGCCACCTTGTATCTCCCTTAAATATCCTTCAAACTAGATATTTAAATATCAGAAATAATTTATATCATATCCAAAAAATATATAAATATCCACATCATCCACATTATCCATATTATCCACAAAATACCAAAACAGAGCTTGTTGTCCAAAATTTTTGAAAACCACTAGCACTGTCTTCATCAACTCAAATCATAAAAACACATAATCTAAAAACCATACTTGCCACTCTGGGAGGCAATTTTCCTTTTTTCATTGTTGTCTCCCTTTGATTTCCTGGAAGTAGCCCGTGGTTGGTTAGACCCTTGAGGTTGTATCTCACTAATAACATGGGAATAATCATCCTTCAAATGAATGCAGGAAGACACAGATTTTGAGGAATCATTGGAGGGATAAGAAGGGGAGGCAATCACTTTTTCTTTATCTTGCACAGGTTGGGGAATATCATTTTTTAGTCTTTTACTAGCATGTGAATATTGAATAGGTGAATCAACACGGTAAATCTGGACATCAGGATTGATAGGTGGTGGCAAAGGCAATGAAATAGTGGGCCAACCACGATGGTGAGAGACAGGTGGGTTGACAATCTCTTTCCATCCATTATTTTTGGGGACTTTTGGTTGCAAGGACACATGTGGAGGAATGAGAATGCCAGGGATGTTCTAAGGCTAGAAAGGAGGTATTTTTGGCTGAGGGTGCACTATTCCATGACCAATCCAGTTAAAGGACCCAACTTGGAACAACTGGTTCGATTCTTGGGGATCAACACCAAAATGGATGGAAAATATAGGCCTTCTATGGCCTCAGTTCCAATTTCCCTTGCCTCTATTATTTCTTCCATTACTTCCCCTACTGTAAAATCTCATCTTGTAGCAGTACTTAGTCAATAATGAATCTCTTAATAAAAATTACATGACACTCTTCTTACATAAATGAAAAATTGGCTCAAGAATTGATAAGAGATTCATGCAAATCCATCCATAACAAACCATTCCTTAATTGCCAAGTGAACAGGGGGTGATAGGGTTCATGGGAAATATGGAGGGAGTGTAATTAGAAAAAAATGGTATAATGATAAGGGATTAATACATGAATACTGTTCAAGAATTAATCAAACAATTTACTATGTAATAAAATATCAAAATATCAGTCACCAACCCTTGTTGTGTTATTCATTTGTCACTTTTACAAAGACTTTTCCTTTTAAATTTATTTCACAGAACATGGATGCAATAAGTGATATTGGGATTATGAGGGGAATGTAATGGGCGAAAAATGATAGAATGACAAGGAATTGATATGGATATTTTTCAATTGAAAATAAATCAAAACATATCTCTGTACAAACCTTCAAAGTTTAACACTGTTCACTTTTTCAAAACAATAATTTAAACTATTACTTTCATTGAATAATTGCTTGTTGGCTTCCAAACAATAATCTATATGCTCAGAATTATTTAATTACAACAACCACCGTATCCATATAATCATTATATGACAATCATAACGAACAACATTGCAATGTCTATAAGAAACCACAATAGCCTTTAAGCGACAACCAAACATTAACTTCAATGCTAAATCCTTTAAAACCAACAGGAACATGCACAATGTTTACGACCATTATTTCAATATTGTTCAACTTAACCAAACTGGACGTTATAACTCTTATTTGGGCCTCAAACAATTTTCACACATGTGTCCCTTTTAATACAATCAACATGATGATTGAACCAAATAACATTCAATATTTCGATCCCAAGCTTCAAATAAATAATTATGTACAAACTTCTTCCATAATTGCCAAATGAGGAACTCAACAAAATCGTTCCCAAGTAACCAAGCATGCACAGTGATCCCATCAACCATCGAATTGGAGTAAAATGATATCAATGTAATATTTATGGTTTAAAACAACTAGTGGAAGGTATGAACAGGTGGTTAGACAAGAGGTTTTAGTATTCGAATAACGCAGAAAACCCATTTCCTATCACAATTTACCACATAAAGACAATATATAACAATGCCCTCGGCTGTAAGGGTTTCCAAAACAACATACAATCATTTCCAACAGGAAACAAAATGAAGCCAATCCCTTTAATCAACATTGTAAAATGAGCAACCAAGCACAAACCCATGCCCGACCAAAAAGCATGTATAATGCTTCCATCAACTTCTGGGTGGCGTTAAATTCAATATTGTGTAATGTTTACTAGATAATAGTTAGTTTATACAAAGTAGCTAACAACTCAGGGTTTTTCCAAGACAAGGCACAAAACACTTTAATCTTTCATCAGTTCTCATTAAAACCCACCGGGTCGAAATAATGTGTGTACACTAGCCACAGAGACGAACATGGAGTGATAAAAATTAATCATAGAGACCTATATTGTTAATCCATAGGTAGGGTACTCGCAAATCTCATAGATTTTGAAAAGCATGATAACCAATTTTAACAAAGAGGCCAACCCAGATACAGATCTTATGGCAAAGCAGGCTCAAATGCAATCTTTATTCAACAATTCCATGCAAAGGACTACACACAAAAAGAGCACCACGACCATTTATTTTAAGAATTCCAATAGTCTAGAACCACCACTATGAGAAACCAAGGACAAAAACACCAATACACAGTCCAAAAGTATCATAACAACTTAAGAAACAAAATGACCATGAGCAATCAGAGCCAAAAATTGATTCAAAAGGTAGAGTAACTATCATGGATGGAAGAGTAAGAAAACCCATACCTGGAAAATCCCGTGCGAGGAAAAACAAGACTATATATATCCTTCACAACCCAACAAGGTAGAGCAACAACAACCACCAGAGCCAAAACAAAATGCAAGAATGACTAGGGTGACGGGCTCGAGGGGAGTTTGAGTGACGTGCAGTAAATGCACATTGCTTCTCCCTTCCAACTTCATTTAATTCAAAGTACGAGCCAAGCCAATTGACCATAGAACTATACCATTAATCAACCAAATATCCATTTCTATAACACTTTTTCAAAGTACGCCACCCCTTGGTAATGTCAAAATAACAATGTGCTAGGAACATAACCCAATCTGCAACCATTTATGAAACTTAAACAAGGCGCATAACCATAGTATCAAGGGTCAAGACCACCCATCCCTTGTCATAACAATACGATATTAGAACTTGAGTATGGTCCTTTTATCCAAAGGGTAACATTATTAACTTCTATCAAAGATCATTTAAACCATTTAATACCATGTTTAATACGATATCAAAACCAAAACTGGATAACAATTATTTCCTCCACAGGGAAGTCTTAACATATTCTGTGAGAGCTCATCAAAGCCATCTAGTGCCATGTTTTAATCATCCAACCACCATATATCACTATAACATTTTAAACCATGATCTGAAACACATGAACTATAGAAGACTATGTTGGTACCATCACATAAGAAAACAAAATATAAGTGATGATTTCCACCATAGTGTCATAAGTCTAACAAGGGGGTCCCACCTACTAGTTTATTATTAATATAGTTAAATAGTAAAGCTCATAAATCATTTGTGAGCACAGTATTCATCGTTGCATTTTTAATCATCAACAAACTGGTGAATCCACAGGGAAATCTGTTTCCAACAGATTAAGAACTCAGAATGTCTAGTTTTGCTGACCAGGTGAACATTAGATCAAAGAATTAAATACGACAATGATTATGCAACAAGGGAAGTGAGGCGGTTTAAGGGAAAAAATGATCTAGGACTTTGGTAATATCTCATGAAAAGTGTTATGTATGAGGGTTTTATTCCTGTATGCATAACATTCGATTGGAAACAGTGAAAGCGTTGATTGTTTAAAGGAGAAAAATGTCTAGTGTGCTCTTTTGAATGTCAGGCTGGAGAGAAGAAAGGAAATACAGAGAGTAGGGATGAAAATCCAATTATCTATCTAACAACAGTACTGGAAGCAGAAAGCAATTTCAGTGATGTCTACAAGGGGTACATCATGAAAGCCATGCAACTTGATTGTTATTGATTAACAATACTTATAGAATAGCATCGCTGTCGCAAAACTGATCCAGAGATTATTTCTGAAAATAAAAAGAAATTAATAAAAGACAAACAACAGAAAGAAAACAACAGAAAATGAAAAACAACAAAGCA
This sequence comes from Picea glauca, assembly GCA_000966675.3. Taxonomy (NCBI): domain Eukaryota; kingdom Viridiplantae; phylum Streptophyta; class Pinopsida; order Pinales; family Pinaceae; genus Picea; species Picea glauca. The sequence continues at coordinate 353,963 of JZKD02S1895477.1, read as the reverse complement.
AAATCAAAGCAGTGAAACATAAAATTATGATACAAAAGTGTCTTTCATGCAGCGTTTTAACCTTCAAACTAGTTCCACATAGTGTTTCAAGTGGTAACCATTAGTACTATAGGAGAATAATCACTCTTCTAAGTCCTTTAGAAGATAAGAATTTGCGACCAGGACAAAAGTGATTTTAAAAGGACCTGGCCATAATTTTTGAAACTTCGAATGTCTTCCTCTATCAGCATGGGCTGAATCCCAAAGAAAGACTTTTTCATTGACTTCAAATCTGACGGCTTTTGTTCTTTTATTGAAATATTTCTTTACAGTTTGTTGTCCTCTCTTTATGTTCTCTAAGGAAAACATCATTTGTTCCTCTAAACCTAACAATGTGTTTATTCTTTGAGAGACATTAGAAGAATTTAATTCTTCGATCTGTAGCATCAGCCGTAGGGAATAAAGTTCCATATTGGTAGGAAGAATAACTTCTTGACCATAAACAAGATGAAAGGGAGTGCAACCTGTTCTTACCTTGGTAGTAGTGCAATCTTCCCATGGGGCATAAGTGAGGAGGGTGTGTCATTGACGAGGCTTATCTTCAATGAGCCTCTTGATAATTATAACAAGATTTTTGTTAGTAGACTCGGCTTGCCCATTTCCTTGAGGGTAATAAGCTGATGAGGTAAAACGTTTGACTCCCAACTAAGATAGAAACTGAGTCAACTTAGCAAAAATGAAAGAGGGACTGTTGTCTGTAATAATTTCTATAGGAATGCCAAATCTGGAGAAAATATCAGTTTCAAGGAAAGAAATAACCTATTCATAAGTGGGACAACTTCAATCCATTTCATAAAATAATTTGTGGCTATCAAGATAAAAACCTTCCCTGTTGAAGATGGAGGACTAATAGGACTGATAAAGTCCATACCCCATTTCGAAAAAGGAAAATCAGGGAGGACATGTTGCAGAGGCATGGTAGAAAGACGTTCTTTCCCAACAAATTTTTGTCACTTGTCACAAGATATTGAAAAGTTATAAGAATCTCAAAAAATTGAAGGCTAGTAATACCCTTTCTTGATGATCTTAAAAGAAGTAGATTTAGCAGAAAAGTGGCCAGCCACATGAATAACAAAATCTTAAGATCCATGGGTTTCTTGTAATAGTTTTGTGCTTCCTCATTATTTACACACCGAAGTAATATAGAATCTACAGATCTCTTGAATAAGAAGTCTCCTAAAATAACATACCTAGAAGACTCAATACAGAGCCTTCTCCTTTGATGAGTATCTAAGTTGTCTAAACATTTATGATTTTGCAAGTAATACACCAGATTTTTATACCAGGGATGTTCATCTATAGGAATGATTTGACTATCAATGTAAAATAGTGTTTATAGAGGATTATCTTGTTCATCAATTTCTTCACTTGCTTTAGCATGTTGAGCCAAGTGAAGGGCTAAGTCTCGCCCCTTAATTGTTTTCGAAGTCATGATGGTTAAATCATGCTCCTGGATCTTGGCAAGCCAATGTGAAAGCTTCCCTGAAAGATAACTCTGTGAGAGAAAAAACTTGACAGCAGGCAAAGGGACTTTTACCAGTGTGTGCTTGCCTAGGATAAAGTGGCAAAATTTCTCCACAACTTTAACAAGAGCGAAAGAATGTTTTTCAATATAAGAATACTTTGACTCATAATATTTTACTCATGTAAGGTACCGATTTTTCGTTATTCTGGTCATCACATTGTACAAGAATAGCAGAAACTACTTCTTTTATGGCATTAGTGTATATAATAAAGTCTTTCTCAAAGTCCAGTTTCGATAAAACTGATGCAGAACTGATTTCGTTCTTAATCCTTACGAAAGAATTCTTGATGTCTTCATTCCAAGAGAAGGAGTGATCTTGCTTGAGAATATTGTGAATTGGTTTCACCATTAAAGCAAAATCATGAATAAATCTACGGACAAAGTTGATAATGCCCATAAAGGCTTGAACCTCCTTTTTGGAAGTGGGGGCCGGAAGGTTCAGAATATAGTAGCGATCCTTTTGTGATCTATGCTTATCCCTGAATCAGAAACAATATGCCCCATGAGATTTCCCTTGGTAACACTGAAGATAGACTTAGAATGATTTAAAGAAATGTCGAACTTTTCTAAGATGACTAAAATGATCCAATCGGTTCTTTGAATATACGATCAAGTCATCAAGATAAATCTGAATGATCTTACCGATCATATCGTCAAAATATACCTGCATATGTCTTTGGAAAGTGGCACCTGCATTAGATAATCCAAAAGGCATGCATTCATAAGAAAATGTGCCCCAATGTGTAGTGAAAGTGGTTTTGTAGCTATTAGTCTGTTTTACCTTGATCTGATTATAACTAGAAAAACCATCAAGGACATCATTTGTGACCCTGGAACTTGTTACAAAATCATTTTCATGTTAGGGAGAGGAAAACGGTCTTTTACCCTCGCTCTATTCAATGCGCGGAAATCAACGCACAATCGGATCTAACCAGTTGTTTTCTGAACATGAACCGAATTAGAAACCCACTCAGAATACTTAACAGAAAAAATTATCCCAGCTTTCAAGAGTTTTTCCAACTCCTTCCTAATAGTAGCTTCAAGAGTGGGGTTAATAGGTATTTTTTTTGCCTAACTAGTTTTATACCCTCCTTGATAGGAATGACATGTTGTATAAGAGAAAGATCAAAACCACGAAGATCCTCATATGACCAAGAAAAAACATCTTGAAATTCATGAAGTAACTCAGTGAATTTCAACTTTTCTTCATCAGTAAATTGGGCACCCATCTTAACATTCTTTGGGGAATTGGGTGTTCCAATGTTCAAGGAAATGGTTTCACCCATTTTCATTTTTTACTCCAGTTCTTTGTGCTTCTCCTTGTTGCCTACATCACTTGATGAAAATGAACTTTCTAGAGGAGTCAAGCCCTTCATAATTTTGTTGTTTTCCATGGATATAATCTCCTTGGGCTTATATGGTTAATTTCGCATGAAAGCATAGATGCTTTCATCACTTGGGAAGACCTTCCATGAATCTACATTGTCAGGGATATGAGGACGATATAAATATTGAAAAGTATAATGAGGTCTTTGTGGCAGAATTTTTCAAGTAGGAGAGGCTGCAAAAACAACTAACTTGTCAGCCATTGAATTGATCCAAGTGGATATCAGTGGCCACCCACCTTTCCAACTGGCTCAAAACAATTTTTTGGCAATTTTGGTAATTTACTATTTTTAGCAGTTTTCAGGTCCTGAAACTTCCGGAGCCGTTTTGAGGCCCTAAACGACGTTTTTTGGGAAAATGAGGAGCAACATGGTAGTTCCTCTGATGTTGCTCACACAAAAGTTGTAGTCCTCGGATATATATTTCTAGTGAGGTATTGAGCACATCAAATGGAGATCGTATGAAAAAGTTATGACCCCGGGGAATTGATGTACTGACTTACCCAAACGGGGCCCACATGACTTTTGGCGCTTCATCTCCTAGGGTTAGGTTTCTGGATGTCTAGGGTTTTTGACATTCCTGTTTATTGTAAAAAGGCCTCTAGATCCTCATTGTAACCATATTATTGTGAATGAAGGCAATCGTTACATCTCTTCTTAGAGATAAGCCACCAACATTCCAACAATCTTGTTTTCCACTCCATTTTACAGTTTCAACTTATTTGCTTATTGAATAGAAAACTAGTTTCACTATATCTCTATTATTTTGTGTTAAGAACCTGTTAATAATATGTATTCATTTCATTATGCTCATAAAATCCAAACCAGTGGTATCAGAGCGATATTCTCCTTGTTGTCTTGATGCATGTCCCCAATGAGGTCTGAGTACAAAGAGTTGGGTCTCGAGCTTGTTTCTCTTGAGGAAAAAAGCTCTCGTATGTCCAAGAGACCTCTTATGGAAGGAGAAAAGAAATATGATGGGACAGGAGATCCTTTCAAACTATTGATTAAGGAATCCCTCACGCAACAGACGAACGATATGATGGATAGTTTCGCGCAAATCCTTCAGCGGCTACCAACAGGCAACTCATCTTCTTCGAGTGGAGTCGCTGCCCCCTTCAAGGTACAAATAAACTTAGATATTCCTATATTTGAAGGTTAGATAGACGCATATGTTGTAGAGAAGTGGTTGAATCTACTAGAAGGGTATTTTTTTTCCATAACTTTTCGAATAGAGAAAATATTACTTTTGCGCTCCTCAAAGTTGTTCCCCATGTCAAATATTAGTGGGAAACTTTCTGTGAGCAAAAGGAAACAGAGGAACCCTCATTATTTATAGTCACAACCACATGGGAATCCTTCAGGGATGTTATTAAGGAACAATAATACCATGTTGGAAGCTATGATGACTTGTATACCAAATGGACCACACTACGGCAAGAAAGAGACCAAGCAGTGCCAGATTTCAAAAATATATTCCATACCTTGCGCACCAAGTTGGGTATCAAAAATTTAGAGAAACATCTAGTGCTCAAGTATTGCAGTGATCTGCATAGATACATCCAGACCAAAATGGAATTTCTTGACATCTCATCCTTGGGCATAGCCTACCGATCTGTCATCAAAATCGAGAAAAATCTCAAACAAAAGATGCGGCAATTTGGGCCTTGGAATGCCTCACAACAAAAGTCAGGAAAGGGCAGCCCCAACCCACAAAATAAAGGACAGAGAAAATATGGATAGTATCAGGACAACTAGTCCAAGCTACAAGCAAAGAAGGACACTAGAAAGACAAAGAAAGATATCGGGAAGTGGTGCAACTTCCATAATATCCCTTGGCATAACACTGCTGACTGCCGCTTAAAGAAGTCACTGGTGGCCGAAGTGAAAGCCTCTAAATCAGATGCGGGTTATAACTCTAAGTCAGAACTAGAAAGGGGAAGAGGGATCATTGATGCAGAACCCAGTGCCACCGTTGCTACCACCAAGCTCCAGCCTGGTGAACTAGACGAGCCAAAATAAGGAGAGCGCCTCTTCCATTCATAGATGTGGGTAAAAGGCACCCCGCTACATTTCATCATTGATAGTGGTAGCCAGAAGAACCTCATCTCAGCAGAGGTCATCAAGCGGCTGGCCTTGTTGACAACACCACACCCACAACCCTACACATTGGATGGCTCTGCTAAGGAAGTGATCTCCACGTCAGCCAACAGTGTTGACTATCATAAGACATCAAGGCATTCAAAGATGAGGTATTGTGTCATGTTGTTCCTCTCGAAGTTTGTGATGTTCTTTTGGGCCAACCTTATTTATGGAAACATCATGTTGTATATGAGTCTAGGCCTCGTAGTGTTATTATTACTTTGAACAGGAAATTGTACAGGATAGCCGAGGCAGTCCCACCTAGTGTTATTTCCTTGATCTCTGCTAAGAAATGAAGGAAGGTCATCTCTCAGATGGGGAAGTTTGTCTTCTTCATGATTTTCTCTCAGAATGAGAGAAAGATCACAACCACATCCAAGGTATCTGCAGCCGAGCTCTCCACACAACAGAAGCAAGTAGATAAGGTCATGGAAGAATACTCAGATATCTTCTCCTCGCCTACCAGGGAACCTCTGCACTTTCAGTTCAAACACCCCATCGATCTGACCCGCGTCACATAGCTGCCCAATGGGCTAGTCTATCACTGCTCTCTGTTAGAGAATGAGGAGATCAAGTGACAGATCCAAGAACTGATCCACAAGGGGCACATCCATCCCAGCTCATCACCTTGTAGGAGCCCAATCGTGTTGGTACAAAATAAATATGGAACCTGGCAATTCTGCATTGGTTACCAGGCTTTGAATAAAATCACAGTCAGAAACCCATACTTGATTCCCCGAATCGACGACCTCCTTGATCAACTTACGGGGGCCAAATAATTTAGTAAGATTGATCTGAAGTCTGGATACCACCAGGTCCCGATAGAATAGACAAATGTATGGAAGACCACCTTTAAGTTAAAGGAAGGCATTTTTGAATGGTTGGTCATGCCCTTTGGTTTGACAAATGCTCCAACCACTTTCATGAGGATGATGGACAATATCCTCTGACCATTCACCAATATTTTTGTAGTGGTGTATCTAGATGACATTCTCATGTACAAAAAGACTTAGGCTGAACACTTCCAACATATTCAATAGGTTTTGCACACCCTGCAGCAGCACAAGCTATACGCCAACTTGGAAAAATGCTCCTTCGGCATGGACAGGGTCCATTACCTGGGCTACATCATTGATCAACATAGTGTACATGTGGATCCAGCCAAGATCCAAGTCATCCGTGACTGGCCAACCCCAACCACACTAACTGAGCTTTGGAGCTTCTTGGGCCTTGCCAATTTCTACTGCAGGTTCGTGTTGGGATTCTCCCATATTGCATGGGCCCTTAGCCAAATAACCAGGGGTGGTCGTAAGGAAAACTTTGTGTGGGGTTGATCTCAAAAATAAGCGTTCAATGATTTGAAGCAGCGCTTGTGCTCAACCCCAGTACTTTCACTACCAGACCTGCAACAACCCTTTGATATCGAGATAGATTCTTTAGACCATGCTGTGGGCACCATTCTCACTCAGCACGACCACCCCGTGGCCTATCATAGTGAGACACTATCATATGTTGTCCCTAAGTAACCTACTTATGACAATGAAATGTACTCCATTGTGCAATCCTACTGCCAATGGAGACATTACATTCTTGGGAAGGAGACAGTCATCCACACCAATCATAAGCCACTGCAGTTCATGCAGACATAATAAAAGTTGCATAATAACCACCATCAAAAGTGGTCCACATACTTGCAACAATTCCACCTCAACATCAAGTATAAAATATGAATCACCAACCACGTCGTTGATTTCCTCAACAGACCACCAGTCATGGAACTCACTATGCTGCTAGACTCTTATGGCCATGAGACCTTTGGATGGACCCAACTCTATGAGACAGACCCAGACTTCGCCACCACCTACCAAATGTTGGGTGCAAACACAATTGTCAATAATTTTCATCTTCAGGATGGGTTGTTGTGTCATCTAGGCAATATCTTTGTTCCATCAAGAGAGCGAGTGAAGTTGATCTGGGAAGCCCACTATAGTTAGGTGGCAGGACACTTTGGCGTCGAAAAGACAGTTATGATGCTACAAAAACATTTCTACTGGTCAAAAATTTGATAGGAGGTCAACAAGTATATCAGGTCCTGCACTGTCTACACTATTGCCAAACCGACCACTAAGAAACAGGGCCTATACACCCATCTTCCTACTCCTAACAGGCCATGGGAATCCATCTCAATGGACTACATGACGGGCCTCCCATCCACCAAGCAGGGAAATGAATGTGTTTGTGTGGTTGTTGATAGTTTTTCTAAGATGGAAATTTTGGTTGCTTGCAAGAAGAACATCATAGGAGAGGTCACTGCCAAGCTCTTCTTTGAACAAGTCTGGGTACATTTTGGAATCCCACAAACCATTATCTCATTTCGGTAAATTTGATTTCTCAGCACATTCTGGTCGAGCCTCTGGTCACTGCTGGACACCAAGCTCACCAAATCCACAACCTTCCACTCCCAGACAGATGGCCAAACCGAGGTCGTAAATCGAATGGTTGTGCATATCCTTCGCATGTATAATTACAAGCACCCTCACACATGGGATGAGAGGCTTCCCTATGTCCAACATAGTTACAAACGATCCCTTCATAGCTCAACCGGCCACATCCCCTTTCAGGTGGGGTTGGGATTCCAACCATTGGGTCCCATAGATGTTGCACTTCCCCTTGCGGCCACCTCGACCGACTCACATCCTACTCCAAATGAAGCTGACAAAGCCACCCGGTTCATTGAGAATATCTAGCACATCTTCCAATAGGTTCAGGATATCCTACAGAAGTCCAGTGACAAGTACAAGCAGTGCCATGATCAACATCAAGTACCACATAAGTTTCAAGTGGGCTACAAAGTTTGGTTTCACTTGTAGAAACAATGCCTTACTGGACCCCGTCAGAAGCTTCCCCCACTCCATTATGGGTCGTACACCATCACCAAGGTCATGGGGGATAATTCGTTTGAGCTCAACATTCCTCCTTTCCTTGGCTTGCACCCAGTGTTCAACATGGATCTCCTTCGCCCTTATTTGCCACCATTATTGGACACCTCAGAAGTAGTAGAACAACTGAAACCAACAGAGCTCAACCTCGACTACATACAATAGGAATCCCATGATCAGATTTTGGACACACAAATCAAGGGCACTCGATAGCAAAGGATCCAACTTTATCAAGTCGTCAAAGTAGTTCAGCTCCTGCACCAAGGCAAGTGGCTCACTCGGGGCCAAATCCAGTAGAAATTTCCTCATTTGATGGGGGAACTCAATGAAATGGAGACCATTTCTTCCTAAGGATCGAGGATTGATCTAGGCGGATATCAGTGGCCACCCACCTTTCCAACTGGCTCAAAACAGTTTTCTGGCAATTTTGCCAATTTACTAGTTTTAGTAGTTTTTTGAGTCCTGAAACTTTCGAAGCCGTTTTGAGGCGCTAAATGACGTTTTTTTGGGAAAAAGGGGAGAAACATGGAAGTTACTTTGATGTTTCTGACATAAATTTTTTAGTCCTCGGATATATCTTTCTAACGAGGTATTGAGCGTGTCAAACAGAGATCGTATGCAAAAGTTACGACCCTAGGAAGTTGATGTACTGACTTACCCAAACGGGGCTCACATGACTTTTGGCGCTTCATATCCTAGGGTTAGGTTTTTGGATGTCTAGGGTTTTTGACATTCCTATTTATTGTAAAAAGGCATTCAGAGCCTCATCGTAACCATGTTCTTGCAAATGAGTGAAACCATCACATCTCTTCTTAGAGATAAGCCGCCACCATTCTAGCAAGCTTGTTTTCCACTGCATTTTACAGTTTCAACTTATTTCCTTATTGAATAGAAAAACAATTTTACTGTATCTCTGTTATTTTTTGTTAAGCACCTGTTAATAATTTGTATTCATTTTGTTCTACTCATTAATTTGTATTCATTTAGTTCTGCTCATAAAATCTGGATCATGAATTCAGTTCCCTCTTAACATGAGTGATGTTGAATGATAATAAGTTCGAGATAAGCATCCAAACAACTTGGGTGTAGAATTTCATTAAATTTTTGCTAGGAGAATATATTTTATGTACAAGATTCATAACAAGCTCAGAGTCCCCAAAATCTATAAGGTGTCCACAACCTAAATTATAGGCATTTTCAATGCCTAGCAATAATGCTTCAAATTCAGTGATGTTGTTTGTACAAGAAAATTCTAACCTATAGGAAAAGTTGTGAATTTTACCTATAGGTGAGTATAAAATAATGCCATCTCTATTACCTTCATTGGAGCATGAGCCATCAAGTTCATGTTGGTCTTAAGGTCTGCACCTGACTGCTAAAGGGAAAAGCTAGGCCACCTATCAGTTTAGAATGATTGTTTCTTTTAATTTTTTGTTGGTTGGTCAGAGGGTTATTCTATCAAGATAAAATCAAGGTTGGGTTGGTAGAATGGTATGGATGAAGGTCCTCCTTATCTGGTGGCACACTAATGACAAACCATTGAAATAATAGAAAACAAGGGGAAACACCAAACTACTCAATGAATAATATGTTGCAAGAAGTTCAATACTTAAAATATCATTTCAAGGAACTAAACATGTATAAAAAACACAATTACTCCCACTGGTTGCAATAAAAATGAATATTCACCAAAGCATTAGCTATTTGATAGGTTTCATATCAGTAAAAATAAGTTATATAATAGCTGAAAGGAAATGAAATGTACGTTGCACAAATAAAAAACTGTATTCAAGATAAGAACAAAAACACATGAAGATTTGACCAAAACATTGTTGTCAAGAGTATGTTCACCAGGTAGAGAGATTTAATCCACACATAGAATGGGTCCAACTAGTCTAATGTATTGCTATTCTTTTCCCAAAAATTCAACCCTCAAAACATTCAAAGAGCCCCTATTTAACAGAGTTGCATGGGTTCTTGTCCTTAGCGGACTAAGACCTAATTTTAGGTAATTTTTTGTAAAACAAATTATAAACTTCACTAAGACACTAGACTCAATCAACAAGAGTGGTTCTTATCACACACAAAATACCACTCTTGTATCTAATCTAAGAAAATGTTGGAATTAATCAACTAAAAACTACTACTGTCTCTGAGACAGAACTGATGCATGCACTGGAGGAACTGAGATTGGCAGAAAAATACTTGGAGTGGCAGCACAAAGTCCTACATCAAATGATGGAATGCCTGGGACATGGGGGCCACTGGAGACAACTGGCTATATTTTCATATATATGCTTAAGGAAGAAGGTAGTCTTCTGGAGTGTTCTGGAACTAGTTGCGTCAAACTGGGATGATATCCATGTTCTCTGTCTATGTCAGATATTTTGGCAGCTAAGCGCACTTTGCATCGACTCCGTCAACTTCCATCTGTACCTATGAATAACTTTGCTAGAATGGTTGGCAGCCCAACGGTCATGAGGGGAGATGTGGAGGAGAGCATCCAATGGGGAGGCAGGATGAGTGGATACAAGGGTAGATGACATGTGAGGACAGATGTCAAAATGTGAGAGGAGGTGTGAATACGATGGAGGTAATGAGAGTATGTATTTGGTGATGTGTAGGAAAGGATACAAGTGTCGAGTCGGGAGAGGGACGGTATGTACGTGGGAGTGTGAGTGGAGGACAAGTGTTAGGCGGTGAGAGGAGCGAGGGTAGTGAGTGGAATGAGTGGAGGTGATGCGGTGACCTGATGTCATTTAAGCACGTGATTGTGGAATTTGTTGAGGGTGGTTTGGGTCCACACTGATTTTGGGCCCACAATCTCCCACAATATGCCATGTACCCTTCAAAAAATACCATGGTTCCAATTGTGGGACCACTCTAGAAAATTAACATCTAGGTAGTTTGCGTCCCTGTAATGAAGTGTGGTTATCGATCTAATTACGATATGTGATCCAGGTAATATTTACCTACTACAGAGATCAACGGTTTTTATTGATTTGAGATCAACAGTCCGGATTCACTTTAGAATTTTGGGCTTCAGGAGTTTCAAATGTTGTGCTTGGAAATCTCCCGGAGGAAAATCTCCAAAGTGAATGATCTGTCGCCACGTGTCATTTATGATGAGCGGTCCAGATTCTCTTCAAAAATTCGAGCTTTGGCAGTTTCAAATGTTGTGCTTGGAAATATCCCAGAGCGCTAAGTCTCTGAAGTGAAGGATCTGTCTCCACATGTCCTCGCTGATGGATGGTCCAGATTCACTTCGGGACATCGAATTTTCGGCTCTTTAGCTCTTCGAGACTTCAATTCTTTGGCACTTCAGGAATTTCTGGATGTAAAGCATGAAAATATCCCAAAGTGATGACCTTGCAGAGTGATTAGCCAATGCTTATCACTAATTAACTCGATCTTAAGTCGTTCTTAACATTAAATACTTTGGGACTTTGGCTCTTCAGGACTTTGGGTGATTCTTGATGTTAAACCCTATGCGATTTCGACAGTCCGAATACAGGAAACTGTCGATATGATTGGCATGATGGATCACCACCGTAGAAAGTTAACCTGTCTGTTCCCACAATCTGGGTCCAAAATTGTTCGCTTTGGATGCTGCGTTTTTCTATGGGCCTTTCATATGCATACAAAAAGGCTTGGTCGACTTCTTGCAAGCTCAATCAATCGAAAACGTGATGACAAGCATTATGAACCAAATACGACATGTATTTTATCCTTCAGGAAAAAAAGAGACAAAAATGCGCAAAGACTCAAACATGAAAGAAACGAATAAGAACCAAGTCACTAAAAAATGGTAAACTGACTTAACCAACCCGAAGAGGAAAAAATGATGAAGGCATATGGAAAAGAGAGAGAGAGAGAGAGACAGGGGTGAAGACCTAGGTTACAACAGTGCATGTGTCACATGCCATCCTCTAGATCAATTTGTTACAGGGTAGTGTCATCCTCATTTGCAAAGATGGAGTACACTCCTAAATCCTCCTCAACATAGTTTACATTAGGTTGTGGAATGCTTTCTATGTACAGTGAGATTCTTCCTTCCCTTATGACTATGATATTCTTTCCATTCCAAGGAATGAATAAGTGTGTCCCATCAAGTGAAAGATATCCACCTGTCAAGGATTTCCAGTCCCTTCATAAGATGATAGAATAATTACTTACTGGCATGTCAATTACCTGGACATTAAGGGTTGTCCTGATTTCAGGATGTGGGCATAGAACCAAAGTCACATATTTGATTTCACCTATAGTCGACTGTTGTAGACTATTATATGAGATCATGCTTCTAGAATTTTCATTAGTACATGATAAGCCTAGCTCTTCCATAACAATTTTTTACATTACACATAGGCCTAAACCACCGTCAATTAGGCAAAATGGGCTATTTTGTCCATAATTTTTTTAGAAATGAAAAATGGAGGGTTTTTTACACAATGTCTAAAATTATTTACACCTACTTTATTTAAAATAGAATCCTCTTCTTTTACCTCTTCAAAGAGATTGGCTATGGTGGAATATTTTCCTTCCATGAAATTTTTTAGATGCTTTTATTGCTCAGGGATGACAACCATGTCCAAAAGAGTAGCATCGACCTTGATATTAGCCAATTGGTTGAGAATGTTATATTTGGAAGAGGGAAGAGGGGAGGATATTCCTTGACCATCAGGAGTTTTATTAACGTGTTCAATAACAGCTTGCGAAGATGATCTTGGGCTAGAAGAAGTACGAGGGGTATCATATTTTCCTTTTGAAGCATAGGATTTATTCCTAGTTTTTATGATCATGACATCCTTTGGTTCTTCCCAATATAGAACAACAATGGTGGGTTTAGGCCTTTTTTCCAAAGATTTTATCTCTAGCTCTCTTCTTTACCTCACAAGTACTTTTCTCATGATTTTCCTCACAAACGTTACACCAACTACGAGGCATGATAGCTTTGGGATGAAAATTGTTTTCATTGGGATTCCTAAAAGATGGTGAAGAAGAAGATGAGGCCCCAGGAGTAAGCAAAGGGACATTTCCCTTTCTCTCATATGCTATCATCTGGTTATTCATATCCTGTACAACTTTTAAGAGGGAAGACATGTCCATTTGTTTAATTGAGTCCCCATTTGGAAGACACGTTCTTTCTAGTTGTTCTTCATACTCTAGACAAGTCTGAAGAGTAGAACCAATATTGCCAATATCTTTTTCTTCAATCCTATGTCGATAAGGGGAGGGTAGAGCATTATAGTAATGCATAGAAGTGGCTTGGTTTTGGGGGCGAATAACTTTGATAATTTGATTATACAACTTGGTGAAATGAAGGTTGAAAGACTTGATAGTCTCACCGTCTTTGTACTTCCCAAAATTGTTCGGTTGGGCTCTTAGACTGCCCATAAGTGGACTTAAACCAATAAAGTAACTCTTCCCAAGTGGAAAGAATTTTGGGAGGGATATCGAAAAAATATGTCGTTTCTTTCCCTTTGAGAGAGTTGACAAATAAGCACATACAAGTATCATTGTCATTAGCTCCTATATTGTGACAAGAATTAGAGAATGCCACCAAGTGTTCGTTTGTAGTGACTGTGTTATTTCCTAAAAACCTAGGAAGATGTTCTTTAAATTTTGGTAGCGGACAAGTGGCAGGTTTTAGGTTCAAGGGGGAGGATACATGCCACGAGGTAGTAGTAGCATCTTCCTCAAATAGAAAAAGTCCATACTTCTTGATGATCTTGGCGGGATTGGTAGTATATTGGACATGAACCTGATGGATATACAAAATACCAATTAACGAGGCTGAAGTTTGAAATGATGAAGCACCTCCAGTGCCACCAGAGCCACCCACAGATGCCATTTTTTAAATGATGGGTGAGGGAGAGAAAGATGAACTAGCCAAATCAGACAAATTTCTCCTTGGAGTACCTTGTTGGGTTGACAAAACAATGTTCCTTCTTCCTATTTCAGCGATAGGAGTGATCTCAGGAGACAATCCTCTTCTTATCCTAGAGATGTGAGGATTTAAAGACATGAAAAAGAAAATCAAAACTTTAGGAAAAAGAGAACTATAGTTGATTCCTAGGCTGCCATTGCCTGGCCTCCCAATGTTGTTGAACACTTAAGTCTTGTTCAATTACTACCCATGAGCATTCAAGCTCAGCTTGAGTATTGGCGATTTCTAAGATGGTATTGAATAAAGTTAAAGCAATGTTGGTTTGGTATTTAAGACCATGCTCAATATTGGGTTTCCTTGTAACAGGTACTGTCACGAGGAAAAGAAAACAGTCAAATAATCCAAAACAAAAACAGAAATAATCAATGATAATTATGAATTTAATCAACCAGCAAGATATGGAAAGTCTACCCAGTATGTTCGCCAAATAAATGTTGAGGAAAGGTATAAATTACCTTACTCAATCATTTTCGAATCTTGCCTAGCTTAGACAATATAGTCGGGAATGTCACCCTGACTTTTATAGCCTCAAAATATTCTCCCAATCTGTAAGTATTAATCACTAGGATTGAGGTTGATTTATTAATGAAAAGAATGTTTCTATATAAAACAAAAGTAATATAAGTTTATGTAATATACATAGATTTTATAATAAAGGAAACATGGAGCTCAAAAAACAAAAAGTAACCAAGTCATAAATACACATATATGAGATAGAATAACAGTATGATTTTATTTCTTTCTAAGATATCAAAAGTTATTTCTCTTTACAAAACCCCTACGAGGGCATGGACCAAAGTCTGATTTAGAGACCCTCGATGAACACCATACAAAAAGACTTTGACAATAAAGTAAAACTGCAATTTATAATCTGGATCAGCTTGCCACAAACTATTTCCATTTTGATTCTGCAAGATATCATTTATCAACCATGAAACTTAATTCACAAACAGACAAGAATACACAAACTATCAAGGATGGATCCACAGCTCTAAAACAACTGTCTGAAAATTTTGGTTCAGTCTTGAACCTTGCTATCTACAATAAGACCCTGCTGTCAAAAAGAGAATTAGGCTTTGAATAAACTCAGAAATGAATGAAAACTGAAACTATCTCATCCAACCAAAGAGAAAACCTTAGTCTTGCTTGCTCTTTCTATTCTTTCTTTGTTTCTTCTTCTCATTCAACTTTTATTCTTTCCAAATAATTTGAAGTAGTTCGACTACTTTATTTAGTTAAGTTAGTTTGACTTAACTAACTAGTTTAGGATAAATAAATAATGATAATATAGTTAAGGGTCTTTAATTAATAATAACTAGGTAGGTGGGACCCCTTGTGACTCCCTTAATTTCCTCCTTTCAAATCATAAAATATAACACAAAAAAAATAATCATTTGACCATATGCCACCCTTGTACCTTGTATCTCCCTTAAATATCCTTCAAACTAGATATTTAAATATCAGAAATAATTTATATCATTATCCAAAAAATATATAAATGTCCACATCATCCACATTATCCATATTATCCACAAAATACCAAAACATAGCTTTATGTCCAAACATTCTGAAAACCACTAGCACTATCTTCATCAAATCAAATCATAAAAACACATAATCTAAAAACCATACTTGCCACTATGGGAGACAATTTTCCCTTTTTCATTGTTGTCTCCCTTTCATTTCTCGGAAGTAGAACATGGTTGGTTAGACCCTTGAGGATGTATCTCACTGATAACATGGGAACAATCATCCTTCAAATGCATGCAGGAAGACACATATTTTGAGGAATAATTGGAGGGAGAAGAAGGGGAGGCAACTGCTTTTACTTTATCTTTCACAGGTTGGGGAATATCAGTTTTTATTCTTTTACTAGCATGTGAAGATTGAACAACCAAATCAGCATGGGAAATATGGACATTGGGATTGACAGGTGGTGGAAAAGGAAATGACATAGTGGACTAACCATGATGGTGAGAGACAGTTGGGTTGACAATCTCTTGCCACCAATCATTTGTGGGGACTTCTAGTTGCAAGGACACATGTGGAGGAACGAGAATGTAGGGGATGTTCTGAGGCTGGAAAGGAGGTCATTCTGTCCAAGGGTGCATTATTCCATGACCAATCTAGTTAAAGAACCCAACTTTGGAAAACTGGTTCAATTCTTTGGGATCAACATCAAAATGGATGGAAAATCTAAGCCTTATGTGGCCTCGGTTCCAATTTCTCCTGCCTCTATTATTTCTTCCATTGTTGCCCCTACTGAAAAATCTCATCTTGTAGCAGAAGTTCATCAGTAATAATGCTCTTAATAAACCATACATGAAACTCTACTTACATGAATAAAAAATTGGCTCAAGAATTGACACAAGATACATACAAATCCATCCATAACAAACCATTCATTAACTGCAAAGTGAACAGGGGGTGATAGGGTTCATCGGAAATATGGAGGGAGTGTAATTAGCAAAAAGTGGTATAATGATAGGGCATTAATACATGAATATTGTTCAACAATTATTCAAACAATTTATTGTGTAATAAAGTATCAAAATATCAGTCACCAACCCTTGATGTGTTATCCCTTTGTTGCTTTTACAAAAACTTTTCCTTTTAAATTTATTTCACAGAACAAGGATGCAATAAGTGATATTGGGATTATGAAGGGAATTTAATGGGAGAAAAATGATAGAATGATAGGGAATTGATATGGATACTATTCAAATGAAAATAAATCAAAACGTGCAATCAAAACATATCTCTATACAAACCTTCAAAGTTTAACAGTGTTCATTTTTTCAAAACAATAATTTAAACTCTTACTTTCGTTGACAAATTGCTTTCTAGCTTCCAAACAATAATCTATATGCTCAGAATTATTTAATTACAGCAACCACTATATCCATGTAATCATTATATGACAGTCATAACGAACAACATTGTAATCACTATAATAAACCACAATATCCTTTGAGCCACAACCATACATTAACTCCAATGATAAATACTTTAAAAATAATAGGAACACACACAGTGTTTATGACCATTTATATCCATCATTTATTTCAACATTGTTCAACACAACCAAATTGGACGTTATAACTCTTATTTGGGCCTCAAAGAATTCGCACACGTGTCCCTTTTAATACAATCAACATGACAATTGAAACAAATAACATTCAATACTTCGAGTCCAAGCTTTGAATAAATAAGTATGTACATACTTCTTCCAGAATTGCCAAACAAGGAACTCAACAAAACCATTCCCAAGTAACCAAGCATGCACAGTTCTCCCATCAACCATCGAACTGGATTAAAATGATATCAATGTAATATTTAGGGTTTAAGACAACTAGTGGAAGGTATGAGTAGGTGGTTCGACCAGAGGTTTCAGTATTCAAATAGTGCAGACAGCTCATGCACTATCACAATTTATCAGATAACAACAATATATAACAATTCCTTCGGTTGTAATGGTTTCCAAAACAACATACAACTATTTCCAACGAGAAACAAAATGAATCCAATCCCTTTTATCAGCACTATAAAATGAGCAACCAAGCACAAACCTGTGCCCGACCAAAAAGCATGTATAATTCTTCCATCAAATTATGGGTGGCATTAAATTCAATACTTTGTAATGTTTACCAAGTAATAGTGAGGTTATAGCAAGCAACTAATAGCTCATGGTTTTGCCAATACAAGGCACAAAACACTTTAATCTTTCATCAGTTCTCATTAAAACCCACAGGGTCAAAATAATGTGTGTACACTATCCACAGAGACGAACATGGCATGAGAGAACTTAATCTCAGAGACCTGTATTTTCAATCCATAGGTAGGGTAATCACAAATCTCAGAGATTTGGAAAAGTATGATAACCAATTTCAATAGAGAGGTCAAGCTGAATATAGACCTTATGGAAAAGCAGGCTCAAATACAATCTTTATTCAACAATTTTATGCGAAGGACTACACACAACAAGAGCACCACGGCCATTTCTTTTAAGAATGCCAACAATCCAGAACCACCACCATGAGAAACCAAGGACGCAAACACCAATACACATTCCAAAAGTATCATAACAACTTAAGAAACACAAACCACGAGAAATTAGAGCCAAAAATCAATTCAAAGGGCAGAGTAACTATCATGGATGGAAGAGTAAGAAAACCCATTGCTCCTCGAACCATCCTGCAGGTTTCCTTTTCAAATATTGTTTTTATGCTTGCATCGTCGATTTTTCTTACAAAAATCAAATTTCTGGCCAATCCTAGGATGTGTAGAACACCAGGTAGTGTTCTAATCCTTCCATCTATGAGCCTCAACTTGAATTTTCCTTGACCTATGATTTTGTTTGTCAAGTCATCACCTAGGAAAACATTACCTCCATCATTCCTTTCATATTCACAAAACCACTCTCTATGGGAATTCATATGAAAGGATGCACCTAAGTCTACCAACCATGCCTCATGATCTGCATGTGTGTTTGAAGAATCCAAGTACACATCCCCTCCTTCTTCCTTGGAAGTATTTTCTTCTATAGAAGGAGATTCTTCAGATCTCTTCTTTTTCTCTACTTTGGATCTACACTGCTTCTTGTAGTGCCCTTCTTTTCCACATCTCCAACATACCTTTACAAAATTTTCAGGAGACTCAGATATTCCCTTAGACTAAGATCTCCCACTTGAGGACTTAGATCTATTTATTTCCTAGGAGCGTCCTCTTGCAAATAATGCATCTGTGCTCTATCCTTCCATGTTCTTCCATCTCATATCCTCTGACAACAAGGATGCGACCACTTCATCAAAATTCAAGGAAATTGTATTACTACCTATGGCCACAACTAGACTATTCCATGTGTCTGGTAAAGAGCACAACAAACTGATACACTTATCTTCATCTGAAATTTTAATCTCAACATATACTAACTGACTTACCACAGTATTGAAGGCGTTCAAATGCTTTGCCACCAAGTCTCCATCTCTCATCCTCAGGTAATACAAATTCTTTCTCAAGAATATTTTATTTACTAGGGACTTAGACTGATACTAATACCCCAACTTATCCCATAAATCTTTGGTTGTAGCTTTCTTTGACACATTCAATAATACTAAATTTGAGAGACACAGTTGGATTGTGATCTTCGCCTTTCGATCCAAGTTTTTCCAGTCATCTGCTAAATTTTTTGTAGGTGTAGTACATGGATCCACCATGATCCACTGATCTTTGTCCACCAACAGATCTTCCATATTGAGCTTCCACAACTAAAAATGTTTCCCATTAAACTTCTCGATCTCCATTTTCAAATTGCTCGCCATTTCTTTTCACTTGAAAACTCAATACCACAGATATCCCACTATAACAAGGCTTATCACAGTCCTGATCCAAACCCTTGACCACAAATGCGTACCCCAGAAGCCAATAAATCTCTCATACCAAATGTAGATTTTAACCTTGTACAATATTTATTGCAATAGATTTTCAATAAAAAGAACAGAAAAGATACAATGGAAAATACACACATTACACGGATATTTTTCCCCTCGAAACCCAAACCGGAAAAACCAACATATTCTATATTCATTCATGGTAATACATTGTTTACAATATAATATACATATAGGATCCAACGACATCCAAAACCCTACCCCAATGCCCTGGATTAGTCAACGACCCTAATTCCTTAACTGAAAATAGAAAACAACTAGCAAAATCCATGTGCCGAACAACCACCCAACAATGGACACAAAAATTGAGCGACATGAAAAACAAAGAAAAAATGCAACACGTTTCATGAGGAAAAAAACTTTTATTGGGGGCCCTGCCCTCAAACCCCCCTACACGCCTAGCGCAATGTAGCAGACACTAAAGCTAGTCATGCAAATAATATAACACATACCAAACACTTCTACCTATCATGCTAGTGTGATCCTTGTTGTTTCTAACATCTAGCGCAACTAAGCCATATGATATTGTATCTTTCTCTTCATCTCCTCTTCCTGTTGTGTAGCGCGTTGAAACGGGTCATCCATAACTTCCTTAACCTGATCACCAATCTTTTCTAGATTGTCCTTCGTCAGTGCCTGTATATTTTTTTCTTTCACATCCTTCCTCTTCTTTCTCTGTGTCACTGATATTCCTTTTTCTATATCTTTCCTCTTATCCCTTGGGCGTTGTACAATCTTTCCTTTGTTGTTTCCTTTCCTTCTTCTTATCCTCCGCTTGGTATTTCTTCAATCTCTGGCTGTTGCGTATCTGGTTGCTCAGTCTTTGTCGATGGGATTTTCCAGTCTACATCCTAGTCTTCCATGACCAATTCCAATTCTTCCTATGTTATCTTGTACTTCGTGGCTATCCACTCTTTTCTTGGATCCTTCTTTGCTTGAATGTAGATATGGTGGAGATCTGCCTTGA
Source organism: Picea glauca (assembly GCA_000966675.3). Taxonomy (NCBI): domain Eukaryota; kingdom Viridiplantae; phylum Streptophyta; class Pinopsida; order Pinales; family Pinaceae; genus Picea; species Picea glauca. The sequence continues at coordinate 333,569 of JZKD02S1895477.1, read as the reverse complement.
AACACACAACTAATTTATATAATTCTACTATCTGTGGATATATCCATGGTGTATCTTGAATACACTGCCTAATGGTATCCTTATAAATATAAAAAGAATTATTGTTGTCTAATTGTCGCTTCTTATGTGTAGTATGCCACAAGTTATAATATCTTGCAGCAAATCATGACTTATCTTTTGCTCCCAAAAATTGCGCATCATTTGGCTCCCTCCATTTTGCTAATGCAATTGAAATTAATAACCATGCAGTGTAGTGAAATCCAGTTCCTTTATCTTGTGCCTCTTCGTAGTCAATCAAGAACTAGTTGAGAAAAAATGTCTCCCAGTTCATATGCATTCCCTTGATGCACTTCTTCACTACCACTATTACTGTTGTTGGTACTTTTTCCTTTTGACACTTCCTTAACAACTTACATGTCAATACTTGTGTCACAAACCTCACTGTAGGGTCACATATGCTTGCTACATCCAAACAACGCACTCCTCTCTGTGTATGAAATTTATTTCTCATGCTTTCTAATAAATCCTTATCATTCTTCTTCTTTGAAAATAATAGTGAGGGGTCCTCCCCTTGCGATGGTAGTCTAGTAATTCACAAAATAAAATTTGTTTCAAGGGATACCAGCCTATCGAGCCATACGTAACGTTTGTGAACAAAGATCAACAACATCTTCATGTAGAAGTTGATATCTATGATCCTTCTGAAATGTGGTATGTAGAATAAATTTAGGATGCCATCTTTCTCCAACCATGTTTCCCATGTTTGTGGCTCCATCACAATCATCTGTGTTTCTGCGCTGATGTATTTCTTCAAATACTTACTATGTTCTAGCTCTGGGAATTTCTTCTTGTTTGTAATATCATTGTATGCATACTTTAAATTTGGTACCAATCCAAAGATATCATTCTCCATGATCACTCTAAGTGGGATTTCTCGCTCCACAAGTAGATACTTAGCATATTTTGACAACCTAAATGGCTTTGTTGTATCCTTCCTTGGTGGTATGTTATCTCTTGGAAATCTCATCTTTGATGAGGATGCTCCCAGTGTCTCTTCAACTATAGGTACTGTTGATAGATGAATTCATTTTTTCCTTGGTGTTGATGTTGATTTCGCTACTACCTTGGGTGCTGCCATCTCTCTCTACAACAATCTCCCTATGACTAACACCTACAACTCTACAACAATCTCTCATCTCTACAAGTCCTCCTCGCTCAAATATCTATTCAAACTATAATCGACTGTTAACTTTCCTCATCAAACCTTCTCTTGTTTTTATAACCCATCGACATAGGTTAACTTATCTTCATGCCTAAACTTGTCATTTAATGCACTAGTGCTTTGCATTCAATACTTCTCTTAATCTTCCATTAACTCTAAATTTTTCGCCGTATCTGGGTCTAGATTTTCCAGTCTGTTGCGATCTTCATGGTACTTTCTATTTATTACTACGCATCTCTATCGTTTTTGCATGATGTTTCCTCATAAATTATTTTTCCCATCATGTTTCCTCTTTAATTATCTTAACTATTATCTGCACGATCGCCTCTCTCTGTGCAATCTCCTCTTTGCGAAACTTACTTCCTTCGTATGTGCACCCTATTGCCTGCTTATTTCTTTTCCAAAACATTTTCCTTCTTATCCTATTTACTTGTTAACCTTAACTCCTTTGAATCTTGATTCACTATTCAACTTTCTACTTCTTCCCTGAACCACTTTCTTGCCTTTTCCTTTTTGTTTACTTTTTCTTTTTTCTTCTTCCTTTTTCTTTCTTTTTCTATCTACACTATAATACATATATAATGTTATTGTGCAATCAACTTAGTGCACAGAAGGACAACCATCCCTGTACAGTTTTAGCCAAATGTCGTTAACTAGCCCCTCCACAACTTCTCCATCCAACCTCTCCAGCTGAACAACACCTGCTTGTATCACATATTTGATCACATATGGGCCTAACCAATGCATTTGGAACTTCCCTGGATGTTGTAGAAACTTACTTTCATAGAGTAATATTAAGTCTCCTATCTAAAACTTATTCTATTTGATATGTCTGTCATACCAAGATTTCTCACGCGCTTTCTGTACTTGTTGACGAACACTTGTGACAAAACCTCTTCTTCTAATTCCATTAATTTTGATAGTCTCTTTTCCACTGTGCATGAATCTATAAGCTATGTCATCACAATAATGTGTAGACTCAGTACTATGAATTCCATTGGCATAGAAGCTTCTTGTCCATGCGTCAACCTAAATGGAGTCTGTCCTGTCAACTTCTTGCTAGTGGTCCTATATGCCCATGACACTACTAGAATATTCAAGTCCCAATCATCTTTACTTACATTGAAAACATTTGTCAATGCATGTTCCAGGATCTTTTTGAATGCTTCTATTGTACCATTTGCTTGAGGATGGTATGGTATCCTCTTCTGATGATGGATATGAAAATCCTCTATCAATGCTACAATTGTCCTATTCAGAAAGCTAGTTCCCTGATCACTCATAAGTACTCTTGGGAATCCAAACCTCGTGACTACATTTTTGAACAAAAATCACGTAGATGTTTCCACACTACAATCTATGACTGGCTCTACCTCGACCCATCTGGTTAAATAGTCTATCACAGTAATGATGTACCTAGCTCCTGACCTCTTAGTTGATGGATTAATGGACCCAACAAAGTCCACTACCCATTTTTCAAACGCTTGTAATGTCACTTGTGGAAATAAGGGAATTTCATCTCTCCTAGAAGGCTTCCCAAGTATCTGACAAACGTCAGAACTCTGACAAAATTCCTTAACATCTCTATGAAGGGTAAGCCACCATAATACTGCACAAAAAATATTATGAGTTATTTCCTTTCCTTTGTAGTGACCTCCTGCAACCCCTTTATGTGCATCTGATAGTACCATATTTCTATCATGCTCCAATATGCAATGTCGAAAAATGTCCTTTGTGCCTAACTTGTACATATTTCCTGCTATCAACTGGTAGTTTGTTTCCTTCACTACTAGTTGCTTCTTTTGTGCCAGTGTGAATTCTGATGGGGCTACTCCAGTGCTTAAAAACTAAACTATGTCTACAGAATAGTCCTCTGCCATATGAATTGAAAATAAGTGTGCGTCTGGTAAACTGTCATCTAGGTTCCATGCATCTTCACTTTGGTTTCATGATCACCTCAAAGTCATATTCCTAGAACAATAATATCCATCTTCATATCCCCCCCCCTCCCAAACATTGGCTTTTTAACTAGGTATTTCAACGTAGAATGGTATGTATACATTTTGAAATGAGATCAAAGTAGGTAATGTTTGAACTTTTTCGAGGAATACACCATCGCCAAACCTTCTCATTCTATCGTAGTATAGTTCTTCTCTGTAGATGGTAACTTCCTGCTGGTGAATGCATTCAGACATGGTCTATCTCTCCTTCACATGGTTTTTCCAAAACTGCTCCTAATGCTAGAGACGAGGCATCCACATGAACATGAAATTCCTTGTTCCAGTCAGAAAAAAACTAAAATTGTCATGGTGACCATCTTATGTTTCTAATATTCATCATTCCATTGATACTTAACTTCCTTCTTCATCAACTTCTCCATAGGGGTTGTGATCTGTGCATATCCTTTGATGGATTTTCTATAATATCCTATATGAACCAATGTGGATTTCAACTATCAAATAGAAGTTGGTGGTGGAAAATCAACAATCACAACTATCTTTGTAGGGTCCATTAACAATTCATGTTTACACACCACATGGACTAACAAGATTTCAAAAGGTGCACAAAAAATGTATTTCTTCATATTCAATGAGATACGGTATTTCCTACACTTGTCCAACATTAAGCATAGAAGTTCAACATGATCTTTTAATAGGATACATATTGTCCAATCATATAAGTACACTTCTAATAACTTATGAATGAACTCTTTGAAAGCCACAACAACTACTCTAGAAAATATCGTTGGTGCATTCTTCAACACAAATGGCATAACTGTGTACTAGTAACAACCCCATTCTATACAAAGGTTGTATTATATCAATCTTCTTGCACAACCTTGATCTGGTGGTATCCTAAGAATCCATCCATAAAAAAGTAAGCATCTTTATCCTCTACATTCTCTAATACTTCATCTATAAAAGGTGTAGCAAATGGATCATGTAAACAAGCATTGTTCAACTTTTTTATATCTACACCTATCCTAATTCCTCATGTTTTCTTATCTTGAACTACCATTGGGTTGATCCACTTTGATTCTTCAATAGGTTCTATAATTCCAGCCTCTAACATCCTATCTATCTATGCTTTTACCTTCTTCTTATATTTTGGGTTCATTCTATAGGGTCTCTCTCGCATGGGTTTGGCATCTGGTTTCAATGGTATTTTTACCTCTCCCAACTCTCCTGCAATACCCTTCATCTCTGAAAAAGTAGTTGGAAACAAGTCCTCATACTTATGCAGTAAGTCAACAATATTCTCAATTGTTTCCTCGCTCAAGTAGTCTCCTATTTTCGCAAAATTAGGATTGTATTCTATACCAATGTTCACTTTGCGCATTCCTAGGGGATTTTCATATATAGCTGACTCAAGCTCTGGTCCTTCTACTATGCGCTCCCCCTTAGTTTTTTCTATATATAACTTCCTTGGATCTTCCTCATCTTGGTCTTCTTCATAAACATTACAACATTGCATGACCTCTTCAACTGTCGTAGTGACTCCAGGCACACTATGCAAAGGTATTGATCCCAACAAGTCCTTTGGTGAAAAAATATTATTCTTGATAACCTACAAGGCTAAGTCAATCAAAGGATTATTAGTTTCAAATTTGAACATTACCTTGAATTTCTTGGTCAACTCTTCCCAATCTTCTATTTCTCTGTGCACTTCTAGTTCTATGTATCGATTCTTGGGAATAGTGTCAAGAGTATGCACAAATAAGTGAGTCCATTCTTGTTTTGGTACCAATCTCCACTCAGTAGTACGCTTTGTAACATGATCTATTGGAAAACTTAATCCACTATACTTTTGCATGATACTTTCATTCTCTATCCCAAATATGACTTGTAATAACCTTTTTCACTCCTGCCAATCTCTTATGTCATCTTTCTGCACAACCCAACATCTCATTGAAGTTGCTTTCAGTGTGACATATAAGGCCAAGATTCTCTGTTGATCTGAAATCTTCATTTCAAACTCATTGATAAAATATTCTGTAGGTGTTATTTCGTTATACCTTGGAGGTTCGACTATTTCAGTTCCAATACACCTCAATGCATATTAATTCAAGCACACTTGTCGACACTTCATGTATTATTTGTTGTCGATTCTCCATATAATATTCTGAGTCTGACACACATGAACTAATACTCCTCCAACTGCATAGACGCTCATCTATATAATTCACATAATCCTCCATCTACACAGTCATATTGTACAAAGTATCAAGTTATTTTCTCTTTGTTGGTTCTACATACCTTCCTTCAGTGGGGTCTAACAACATAGTAACCTTTAAGTCTTCTACTTCGAATACCATCCATGTCTTCTTTAGATCAATAATTGTTTGATTATCAAATTCCCAGTCAAGTCCCAATAGTGTTGGATAAGGTGTACTACCATCTACTATTTTGATCACTTCAAAGTCTTCTATATTGCGCACTCCGTCAATATTGACACTCACCTATGTTAACCTTCCGAATGGAATGATTTTATGTTGGTTCACTAGTCTTAACTAGATAGGAGACCAAATCATCTTCAGTTGGCCCATCATCTCCCAAGTCTGTCTCAGGATAACATTCACATCAGAGCCTAAATCTAGAATTATGTTTTCCATTTCGTAAGATCCTATCTGTGCATTGAGTCAAAAATCCCTATTCATTCTCTTCTTTCCATGCACCTGGTTAACTAGTCTATGTGCAACTTGTTTCTCTTTTTTTTGGGCACAATGGTCAATCATTTCACATAGACTACTCAACGTAGATTCATCTTTCATTAATTCTAAACAACTTCTTAAAAAACTTTGCAAAGTGCTTACCTTTTCAACTTGCTTCTATGAATGGTCATAGACTAGAGGCATATCAAACGCTGGTGGTCGATCATACAAGGGTGGTGTAGTCGAAGTTGATGATATCTCGTATTCTCCCATCAATTATTTTCTTTCTTTTTGGTAGGTCTCTTTCTCTTTCCTTATATCAAACAATGGTAATGGCTTTGATTCTTTCCTTACCCACTGGTGAATTATATTCCCTTGATCTATCACATCTTCTCTAACTCTCATTCCTCCACATGTAACTGCTACTATTTTAGTTTGTTCATCGTGCGCCTCTACTGCTATCATCTGTACATTTGTGTTCCTCTTTTCTTTCCATTTTGTTATTAACTATGGACAATGTTTCGTCGCATGGCCTAATTCTCTCCAATACATACATGTCATGCATGGATTTGAGTAGGCATGCACTAAACGTTCATGATGATTGCAATTATAACATATGATAGGTCCTTTTCCTCGACCAAAGTCTCCTCTTTTGTAGCCTCTGAAGCCTCCTCTACCTCCTTGATTATAACCTCCTCTGGGAGTATTAAACTACATGGATCCTCCTTTTGCTTCTTCACCTTGGACTCTATAATAATTTGTAGTACTCTCTCTCATCCGGTCCAACATGCAAAAATCCTTCTCGTCATTTCCAACGAACATACAGAAATTGAAAAAAAATTCCTTGCAGTTCTTTGGTATTTCTACATCAATGGGAAGTTATGAGGGTGGTGACCCGCTATCTTATATATTTGGAGCTCCCATATTCAAATATTGTTGGAATGTTGGACACTCATTTTTATGATGACCTTCTATTTTGAAGGTGATACACCAAACTCCCTCGCACTTTTATTTTCCTTTCGTAATTTCTTGTAATTAAATAGTCAATGTGGTCAGCTACGACTGAACTTGAGCCATCCCCACATTATTCTCTCCTACATTGTATACTTCCAATTTCATCTCAATTTCTAGAGATTATGACTGCGTCACAATCTTGTGTTGCATCAAAGGGTAGTGTATATGCGGCAATAAACCACACTCTGTGTTGTTCATCTGGAATCTAGAACGTTAACCTATATTTTGATATTTTAAACCTTTGATCATAGTCCCATATTGATTCATTTACTATCTATTTAATCTCCTTTATCTTTGTAATGCACTATAACTAAGACTTAGGCTTCTGGAAATATTTCAGCAAGGATTGTCTTACCTATGTCAATGTTCTTGTTTGACCCGCAGGTGTGGTATTCTGATATTTCATATACCATAATAGTGCGTGATCTCTAAAGATTGATGCCAACCGCTTAATATTCACTTCATCATCCTAGATGTTCTTGATAGTCCATATGGTGTCACATATGAACATATGTTATTCAGGGTCTTCTAACCTGACCCCTTGAAAGAGAGGCATCTTTAAGGTGGGATCTACCCCCGCCATCGTGTTCTGCATGGTATTATTTCCTGATAATACTAATTGATTCTGAATCGATGTACTACTTCCACTACTTTGATTACTTCTACCATTATCTTTACTTCCTCCACTAACTACAATTGACAAAGCTTTTGATCTTACCTCATTTCTCGGTGATGGACATCGGGTCGTGGGTTTGATGCAGAGTCCGATCTGAGTGGGATCTTCTTCTACTAGATTGAGTTAATGGATCTTTTCTTCTGTGCACAAACCCCCTTCAATATGGAATATTGCACCAATGCCTCTTTCCTCAATCTCACTATGATTCCCCTCTCTCTCAGCCACAATCCTCTTCTTATTCGGTCTAAATCTCTTACCACTGTGAAATACTCCAATTTATTTGTTTTTCACACACTCTTCTTCACTTGACATCCTCAGCCCATCTGTTCCTCATTCCTTCTTTTCATCTGTCTCTTACACTTAGATCATTCCCTGGTTATCCCCTAGTTCCCCTATGTGCCCGAAGGCGCTTATCAATCATATTTCATTGTCATAACGCTTTTTTCACACAAAAACATCTTAATCCATGTAGATATTAACTTCAAGTATATTTTTCACGGTCACTTGAAGAATTATCTTTCAGTATCACTGTACGACTGAGTACAATCTATGGAAAATTCAGTAGCGTAACATCCCAACACACTGTCCAACCAGTAGTCAACTGTGCATGATGTCTTATTTCTTACTACATTAACTTGTCAAATAAATTTAGGAGTCCAATTGATCCAGGTGGATATCGGTGGCCACCCACCTTTTCCAAATGGCTCAAAACAGATTTCTGGCTATTTTGGCAATTTACTATTTTTAGCAGGTTTTAACTTTCGGGGCCATTTTGAGGGTCCAAATGAAGGTTTTTCAAGATATAGGTTCTCAATTATATCCAAAGGCATTATTGAGCCCCCAAAATGAATCTCCTCGACAATACCTTTCCAACGAGCTATCACACGTCTAAAACGGAGATCGTATGCAAACGTTACGACCCCGGGAAGTTGATGTACTCACTTACCCAAGTGGGGCCCACATGACTTTTGGCGCTTCATCTCCTAGGGTTAGGTTTTTGGAAGTCTAGGAATTTTGGCATTCCCGTGTATTGTAAAAGGGCCTTCAGAGCCTCATTGTAATCATCTTCTTGCGAATGCGAGTAGCCGTCACATCTCTTCTCAGAGATAAGCTGCCACCATTCTAGC
>JZKD02S1895477.1:263033-287596 GCA_000966675.3 Picea glauca | reverse complement strand
CTTCTCGGGGATCCCCTGGGTGAAGCATCTCTAGGTTTTATTTCCTATGGCTTTTATCTTTTACCAGCTGCTTTTACCCCCTGGGCCTTTAGCCCCTTCTTCCCACAAGACAAAAAACCCTCAAAGGTCATCCTAATGGCCGAACTAGGGGAATGGGATAGATGTGTGGGGTATAAGATGTAAAATGATAAAAATGATGGGAGCGAATGATGGCTCTACAAATCCCCCTTGGTGGCTAACCAAAACCCATGAATAGAAGCTTGCTAAGTCACCCCATCAATCACCCCAACAATGGTCCAGTGGATTAGTGTAAGATCCAAGCAATCATTAGAAATGAAAGGAACCTAATGCATATATAAGAAGGTTATAACGATCAAACATGACATATACCATGATACCTTGGACCAATTACCTCATGAAGCAAGATTCCTCTCCGATGCAAGTCCAAGCCGGTGGTGATGGGAGCTGCTGCTATTGACAGGACAAATATGGCGAAGAAGAAGAAAGATGGGCCCTCCAGGGCCATGCTCAGGTCAATCTTGCTCTTGGTATCCATGTCTAGGACCCGTGGGCCTCGAGACATGATCTCCTAGTTATCCCTAGATATCGGGGATAACAGGATGCATGGATATGGCCAAAAGTGCACCTGGTTGAAAAGTGTGCAAAAGGAGTAAGTCGATATTGATCAAATGACCATAATTGTCTGCTCATAACTTATAATTAAGCAAGAAAATAGTCATTGGAAAGGTCTTGGATAGACGAGTCCATTTGTGCACCCATAGCTGTGAATTGAGCAACAAAATTTCCAGGAAGTCATAAAGAGAGTTTCTAGTGATCTTAAAAAGGAAAAAGTATGCATATGTATCCGAGTTGTATATTATGGGTTTTAACTATCAGATGTGGTTTTATGAATTTTTTCTCAGATGTTATGGTTATAGATAGAATAGAGAAAATGAAAGTGATGTCTATAGATAAGAGACAAAACAACAGAGAAAGTTATTCAAAATGAGCACTTGGTTTCTTTAAGAAGTTGATGGATTAGGTATTTGGGTTCAATGAGCAACATGGAAAAACCCTAATGGAATCCTTGTTTGGGGAAATAATTCCATATGACTATTGTTCATATCAGATGTGGATGCCAGGTAGGAAAACCATCTGCAGTACATGATAATGCAAACACAATAGGTACACATGGAGTTGCAATAATAGAAGTATGGATATATGGTTTTAATAGTAGGTGAAAGGGTTTGATCTTTAGTTTATGATGAGCATAAGCACTCAAGGGAAGAGTGCTATGTCAAGGATTCCTCATTATATGATCAAAATAAAGAAATGAATAATGTTAAAGTATGAATTTGGGTACAACCATGAAGGCTTGGGAATACAAGAAGATAAAATTATGTGGAAAGGAATTCACTAAGAGAAATCAACTTATGCTAATCCAAGTGCTCAGTGAATCAAGGTGCAAGAGTAAAGTATTTAGTGGATGAAGTAGTGAGGATTCGTGCACTCTAAAGGATGTCAATGAAACGATAAAATATTACTTTGTGGGAAGAATTGTTAAGAAAAAAAGATTGAAATATCCAGATTCTAGTCCTCTAATAAAGGAAGATAGAGAGTATACATGAAGATATGGTTGCTAAGGTGCATCTTCTCTAGAAACCAGTTATGTAGTTTTGGAGTTATACCTCCATTACTCTTGTCAGAGTAGTGCATTAGAAGCATTGTATGAATGGTATAACTTTAGGGGGTGAATTAATGAAGGTGCATACATGCTAAAGAACGTCAATAGATGCATAAAGTGATACATTATGTGTATATGGGTGTTAGAAGGATGCAACCAGACTCTAGGGAGAGAAATTGTATAAATGTGAGTGCATTGCAGAATTGGACAAAGATACATAGAGATAATGTTGGGTGCATTCCAAAAGTGTTGAGTTCATTCCCAAAGTAGATTGGGATGTCAAATCAAAGGCATTCAAGCATGGAGATGATAATTTGAAGGGAAATAAACAAGGAAACATGAAGAAGAAAATAGTTCTATTCACTGCAAATAGAAGAAAATAATATTCATTGCCATATGTATTTACCACAAAGATATGTTCACCTCATCAATTCACGAAAGAGATAATATTCATTGNTAGTGAGACTAGTGAGTGAACCTTTTCCCTTGTGGAGACAACCCCATCTCGGGGGTGACCCACTATTGAGAGATTATGATTAGTGAGGTATATGGCTGGGAGGAATGTCTGAGGTATACATGCAATTAGTGTTTTTACAACAACATATAAGTGTTTTTATTATGTGTATTAATTTCTTGTGCAATGTGCATTATTATGTTAATTATATGGTGTTTTAGATGTATGGTGATGTAATTATATTTATATGCCATTCACTGTGTGTAATATATTTAATTGTGGATGTTGTAATTATACATAATTATGCATGGTTGTGTTGCTGTAGAACTTCATATTTGATCATATGCAGGGCATTTTATGAACTAAATGGTATGAGAGAGGAAGAATTTTTATGTGGCATAGCCCATCTTGGAGAGAGATTTCTAACGGTATAAATTGTTCGTCAAATGGATCATGTATGAAGAAGTTATAGGCCAAGTAGTGAAGGGTATTTTTTTGGTACCAATTCACTCTGAGGGCCATAACTGTTGGGTACGTGTTATATTTTTTGGCGTTTTTTTGCATCCATTTTTGGGTGGTTTTTTGGCACATAGATTCCGTTGATCATTTTCTATTTCTTGTTAAGGAATTAGGGTTGTTGACTAATCCGGGTTATTGGATTAGGGTTTCAGATGCTACAGGATCCTATATGTATATTGTATTGTAAAAAATTTATGAGGTGAATGAATATAGAATATGTTGGTTTTCCCGGTTTAGGTTTCAAGTGGAAAAATATCTTTGTAATGTATGTATTTGCAATTGTATCTTTTTTGTTCTTTTATTGAAAATATGTTTGCAGTAAATTATTGTACAAGGTTAAAATATATAATAACTTCATGCTACAGAATCTTATTGAGGCACATGAGTAGTCTATGGAAATATATGGAGCCATAGAAGAAAAACATGGAGTTAAATTAAGGTTATGGGTACCTAAGAGTGCACAAAAGAAGTAATAAGGCACCTATAACATTGAAGGCTAAAAATATAAATTGGCCTTAAACTTCAACATGTTGTATCTATCATCCTGGAGCCTAGATGAAGCTAAAACTTGGAAAAATCATCCAAAATATGGTCATGAAGAAACCCAATGATCTCTTGTCAAAATCCCAAAGGAGTTGGTGAATAGGATGCATGGATATGGCCAAAAGTGCCCCTGGTTGAAAAGTGTGCAAAAGGAGTAAGTCGGTACTGATCAAATGACCATAATTGTCTACTCATAACTTATAATTAAGCAAGAAAATAGTCATTGGAAAGGTCTTGGATAGAGGAGTACATTTGTGCACCCATAGCTGTGAATTGAGCAACAAAATTTCCAGGAAGTCATAAAGAGGGTTTCTAGTGATCTTAAAAAGGAAAAAGTATGCATATGTACCCGAGTTGTATATTATGGGTTTTAACTATCAAATGTGGTTTTATGAATTTTTTCTCAGATGTTATGGTTATAGATAGAATAGAGAAAATGAAAGTGATGTCTATAGATAAGAGACAAAACAACAGAGAAAGTTATTCAAAATGAGCACTTGGTTTCTTTAAGAAGTTGATGGATTAGGTATTTGGGTTCAATGAGCAACATGGAAAAACCCTAATGGAATCCTTGTTTGGGGAAATAATTCCATATGACTATTGTTCATATCAGATGTGGATGCCAGGTAGGAAAACCATCTGCAGTACATGATAATGCAAACACAATAGGTACACATGGAGTTGCAATAATAGAAGTATGGATATATGGTTTTAATAGTAGGTGAAAGGGTTTGATCTTTAGTTTATGATGAGCATAAGCACTCAAGGGAAGAGTGCTATGTCAAGGATTCCTCATTATATGATCAAAATAAAGAAATGAATAATGTTAAAGTATGAATTTGGGTACAACCATGAAGGCTTGGGAATACAAGAAGATAAAATTATGTGGAAAGGAATTCACTAAGAGAAATCAACTTATGCTAATCCAAGTGCTCAGTGAATCAAGGTGCAAGAGTAAAGTATTTAGTGGATGAAGTAGTGAGGATTCGTGCACTCTAAAGGATGTCAATGAAACGATAAAATATTACTTTGTGGGAAGAATTGTTAAGAAAAAAAGATTGAAATATCCAGATTCTAGTCCTCTAATAAAGGAAGATAGAGAGTATACATGAAGATATGGTTGCTAAGGTGCATCTTCTCTAGAAACCAGTTATGTAGTTTTGGAGTTATACCTCCATTACTCTTGTCAGAGTAGTGCATTAGAAGCATTGTATGAATGGTATAACTTTAGGGGGTGAATTAATGAAGGTGCATACATGCTAAAGAACGTCAATAGATGCATAAAGTGATACATTATGTGTATATGGGTGTTAGAAGGATGCAACCAGACTCTAGGGAGAGAAATTGTATAAATGTGAGTGCATTGCAGAATTGGACAAAGATACATAGAGATAATGTTGGGTGCATTCCAAAAGTGTTGAGTTCATTCCCAAAGTAGATTGGGATGTCAAATCAAAGGCATTCAAGCATGGAGATGATAATTTGAAGGGAAATAAACAAGGAAACATGAAGAAGAAAATAGTTCTATTCACTGCAAATAGAAGAAAATAATATTCATTGCCATATGTATTTACCACAAAGATATGTTCACCTCATCAATTCACGAAAGAGATAATATTCATTGCAATATGTATTCACAACATAAATATATTCACCATCCTGTGTATTCACGACAAAGATATATTCACCACCGTATGTATTCACCGCAAAGAAGAAAAAACCAATTCCACAATGCAAAATCTCCAAATTTTCACATTACTTGTTTCTACCATAGCCCAAACATGCTATAAATAAATAATGCTATAAATCATAGGTTTTACATATTAATAATAATAAAATGTCATATGGCATTTTAATTTTTTTTCCTTGAAAAAGTATTCAAAACCACATAAAAATAGTTATTTCAATAGTTATGTCAAAACCAAAGTGCAATATACACCACTACGAATTCATAATCTTCCATGGCAAACAATGTAGCATGTTGTAGTAGGTGGAATATAGGGTGTCAGATTTGACGGAAATTCAGATCCGACGACCTATAATCCACATGCTGCAACATTCAATGTTACATAGCAGACTCTTCGATGGAGTGGGATAAGTTTCATTCATTCCTCTTTTTCCGTAAATGTGTACTCTCCTAAGAAAATACAACAAATTTTACCAAGATTTCGAATAGTTCAAAACTATTCTCTCAATAGCTTGTGATGAGGGTCCTTACCAATTAAATTTTCTATTTTTTTTTATAAATGAATATATATATGATAGTTATTTTTAATAATAATTTATTAAAAAAATAAAATAAAATAATAAATTTTAGAATTACAACAGGAATAGAGTTACAATTTTATAAAGCTAGAGGAGGAATCATTTTGAATGGAATGAATTAAAAAAAAACATCATTTGAAAAAGTGGGTGGAGATGTGATAGTACCAAATAAATACATGTGGGCATGTCAGGTGAACTAAATTGTTTAGGTTAAATCGTTTAGGTTGTAAATGAAAAGAAACCACTATCTTATAAATATGTAAGATTAATATATTAAAATTTAATTTAATTTTTTTATATGTAATTAAATTAGTTTTAATTTTTTTAATCTAGTTAAATGATATAATTAAATAAATATTATTGAATAATTAATAATTATTTATGTAATGTTAAAATTAAAAAAGAAAATGCCTAAAGGGGTTGGATCTAATGGTGGAAAGCGAGGAGTTTTTCACTGTTGGGCAAGGTTCAATTCTCGTGAGGGCTTTCCCTGGAGTCACGGGGACACCTTGAGGTAGTGGTCGAACGTGTGGTTGCACCCAGAGATGGATCAAAGCCCACCCCCATGTCCTTCAATTGGTCCCAGAGATGGATCAAAGCCCACCCCCATGTCCTTCAATTGGTCCCAGAGATGGATCAAATCCCACCCCCATGTCCTTCAATTGGTCGAACGTGTGGTTGCACCCAGAGATGGATCAAAGCCCACCCCCATGTCCTTCAATTTTAAGTCCCTTAAGCCACTCCGTATTGTTAAAGTCACTGGTTCGAAACCGTTGGTGTGGCTCAGGCCGCCGGGTGCGATCCCCCGGTGATTTTGGCGTTTTCTCAAGCCACAGGTGCACAAATTAACAAACAATAAATAAATAAATAATTATAGAGTGTTTAAGTTAGAAATGAAAAGAAATAATTATTTTATAAACAAATAAGTTTATTGTATTAAAATCTTATTGAAAAAAATATATTTTTCAATTATGTTAATATATAATTGGATATTTAAGTCATGGTTTTTAGGTAGAATATTAACTCATGATTTTATGATTTTGTTAAGAATTTTTTTTAATTTACTTAGAAATCTGTAAAAATGAGAGGTACATTAAAAATGAAGAGTTAAGTGAGATTTAAAATTTCAAACTTTAAATTTTAATATTTAAATTGAAAAATAAAATTAATTTATATAATGTTTAAATTAAAAATGAAAACATATTATAAATCTATATATAACATCAAGGAAATGGAAACTTGGGAACTAGTTTCAGAAATAAAAAGCTTTAAATTAAAATATATTAAATTAAAATGTAAATATTTTTATCTCATTATTATAAATATTTTAATTATATTTATTTAAAATATTACTATAAAACAAAGACTAAACTGCATTAAATATTATTTTAAAAATTATTTAAGTAAAAAAACTTAATACTACTCACTTTATATTTGTGGATATACAAAAACTTATATTTCATGTATGTTTTCCTTCAAGCCCAGACTAAACATGAAAGTCTAATAAATCAATACCTTATCTATGACAAACATTTTCTCTTGCTATCAACCAAACATATCATTGTCTTTTATTGTCTTTTAGTATTATTTAGTTTTTTCCAATCAAAATAAGAATAATGCTTCAAATTTACAAAGATGTTTGAAATTTATATATATATAAAGTTTAAATTTAAAAAGATGTTAAAATTTTATATATGTATTTTCAATTTTGAATCTCATTTTCTAATCAAATCTTTATGAATATTAAAATTTCAATATTATATTAAATATATTCATATAATTATTAATACAAATTAAATTAGTAATTTTGATATTATAGTTGTTGTACTAAGAGCAATGTTTTTTTAAATACATTATAATTTAAAATATTATTATAATCTCCCATATTCTATAAACTCTTACAACATAGTTAAGATATTAAAATAATATTTTTTTTGAAAATCCTGTGCTATCAATTACTTCAATATCTTCAATTATAATAATGCCAATAAATAAATAAATAATTCACTAGTCAAGGAATAGCTATGAACAACAGATGGTCCCACAAATATACTATAATACACATTTTAGAACATCTTTAGATG
The DNA here is from genome assembly GCA_000966675.3 of Picea glauca. Lineage (NCBI taxonomy): Eukaryota > Viridiplantae > Streptophyta > Pinopsida > Pinales > Pinaceae > Picea > Picea glauca. The sequence continues at coordinate 280,047 of JZKD02S1895477.1, read as the reverse complement.
CTTCCTTTCCCCATAATCTCTCACAATGGGATTTCATCCTTTCTTCCTTAAACTACATTTCCAAGCAAGCGAGTGATCTAGTTTTTATATGGTTTTTAAACGTTATAATCATATTTTTAATAATTTATATTAAAAATTTTAATTTTTCATTTTATTTTATCTAAATTATTTAATATTATATATATGTTCATATTAAGTTTTTTTAGTGTTATTTAGTTTATTAATATTATTAAATTGTTTAAAGTTTTTTTAATATTATTTTATGTTATATATTTGAATGTATGAAATTTTTTCAAGGTACATAATTTTTTTTTTTTAATTGCACATACAAAACCAACAATTAAATTAAATTGACCAACAATTAAGTTAAATTGAATTATAATGTCCTCTTTTACACATTAAAAAACAACCATTAAATTAAATTGAGTTACAATGTCATGTCTTCTCTTTTGAGTTTATTCCTACATGTATAACTTTTTATAAGAAATTCAAAAATAAATAACGAAACAAACAATGGGACAATATAATTTAGAATATGGGAGAAATCACTATGATGTGTTTTTATAGTTGAATGAAAAAACAATTATTTTGATTATTTTTGTTTCATGAAGTGATGAGTTTCCAATTGTCAATTCTTCAAATATGATCATTTGTTGCATGAATAGGATCCCCACTTTGTATTTCAGAAGACACTAAAAAGAACAATGAAAAAAAGACATCACATTATTATGCTTGTACTATTACTCAACAATTATTTCCTAGTACTAGTCATTATTTATTCGTATTATTGCTTACCATTTATTCACTAGTATAACTCTGCAATTATTAAGTGCTTGTTATTTATTAGTACTAATTCTTACCATTTATTCCCTAGTACAACTCCTCAATTATTAAGTATTCTACTATATGACGACAAAGTGTATGACACACCTATCCTAACACTACAATATAAAATTGATTGATCATTATCATTTCAACAATGCCATATTATAATTTTCATAATTAGAAATTGCAATTTCAAAAATTGATTGATTGCATTTTTTTTAATCCAAAATTATCATTTCAAAGTAATCAAATATCACAATTTCAACAAATAAACAATTATTACAATTTCAACAAATAAACAATTGCAAAATTGAAATTTCAACAATCAAATGGTAATCTCAATAAACAACTTCAAGGATAAAAAAAAACTACAATTTCAACAATTAAGAATAAACAAGTATATTAGAAATTGATATTTTGATTCTTTAAGATATTAAATTTTTCCTTTACACACTTAAATTTTGTAAATTTTAAAATGTTTCTAATTACAAAAATAATTTTATAAATGTTTTTGAGTAATGATTAGGAATATTTCTACTCCTTCAAAAACGTCAATTCAAACTAAATTGAAACATGATGTGGGTTCCAAAGAAAAAAATTAAATCAATTATACCTTCAAGGTCTTTAATTCAAAATAAGTTGGATAGGGAATAAAATTAAACCATTATACATAAATTAATTATGTATATTATTTATATATATATATATATATATATATATATATATATATATATATATAAAATGGTATACTTAATAAACTAGTACAAGGTCATAATTACACTTCATGCACTCCAAGTATTAAGAGTACACCTCTACTACCATTTATGAGAGAAATTTGTAAAAAGAAAAATCAAAGTAATATGGCCCCGTTTATCCTTTTTCTTGCAATTGAGTAAAAAAAGTTTATCCCATTGGGGATAAAGTGGTACACGAAGGAAGAATATTAACTATGCTAATTTTGAGTTGGATTTTCACTCTTATCATTAAGAACTGTCATTGATTATGCATTTTTAAATGTTTTTTTCTCATAGTTACAAATTTTTCATTAAAATGAAATCATTAATTTTCAATATTTTTAATTTTTAATAATATATAACAAATCAATTTTTTTTTAATAATATAAATGAAAATTAGTTTAATAAAGGTGGTAGCCGTGGGAGATAGTGGAGAGCTTAGACATTGAAAATATCAATATTATCAAATTTACTATCATAACTAAATTAGAATAATAAGAAGATGATATCCAAGAAAATCATTTTTTATTTTTATTTTTTGTAAATTAAAAACTTGTATTACCTTCATGAAACAAAGTACCAAGTACATATCATTCAACCTACATTACATGTTTGTCTTGTGGGGCCAAATCAAAAAGTCTAAAATTGTCGGAATGACTACATGATAAGCTAGGATCTGTAATAGGCATGTATACTACGAAAATTGAATTTAAGAGGTGAGAAAAAAACATCACAAAATATTGGAGTTAGACACTAGACTGATCGCTACCAACATTGCTATGAGGATGAACATGCCCGGATGGAGTGCATGCACATTGATAATAGAAGAATAGACAAGGTGGGTAAGGATGTTGTCCACATAGAAAATTGAGGAGGTTATCAAGCCAACATTCCATCAACTCCTGGCGAACATGTTGTTCTGTAATATTCCTGCCGAGTTCAAAGATCAACTGGAGCTGGTCTTCAGAGAACCAAGGCGAAGAATTATGCTCATTCATTCTGTTGGAAAGTTCCACTAGCTCCTGAGAGATACTTCCTATTACAATGTTGTGAGCCAAAGTGTTAGGAGCATCTGTAGGAGACCTTCCTATAGAGGGCGAGGCTGGAGCTGTCGAATTTTCCTAAATTTGTTCATATGGAAGTTCCTCTTCCACAATGACATATCCCCAAACCTCGACATTGTGCTAGCTAGATGTAGGAGAAGAGGAAAGCAGAGAAGAATCTGAGAGGTTGGACGATGGGAGAGGTGAAGAGTGGAGGCTTGTTGAGCCACGATATGAAGTCAAAACCCTACAAGGTTTTCCATGTTCATGAGGAATCGTGCTTAGAAAGGGAGGAAAGAACTAGAAGGGGGTCCACGAAAGACTAAAAACAAGAAAGAGACAAATGATAGTGAAGAAGAGATAGAGGGAAATGGAGATGAATTTTCCAGCAGGAAAGAGAATGAGAGAAAAATACAACCAAGGCATAGAAATAAGGGTGATGGAGAGGGTTGAGGTCCATGAACAAGCCATTGCACTACCATAAATGACATTCAACAATTATGTACCATAGTTAACCGTGTCATCCATCGATGAGACTTGAAACTTCATGTTGCGTATGGGAGCAAGACCACGGAGGTGAGGCTTTCTGAAATGAGCCATCTTGGGAAGGAGGTTGAGTGCATGGAGGGGATGTGGAGATCCGTGTGTCATGATGAATCTCATGGCTAGGTGGCACCCCATCTGGGGATTTAAAATTAAAGGACATGGGGGTGGGATTTGATCCACTTATGTGTGCACGGGTCATGATACCATTTAATATAGTATCTCTGGGTGCACCCACATGTTCGACCACTACCTAAAGTGGCCCCATGGCTCTAGGTTAGGCCCTCATGGGAATTGAACCTTTCCCAAGGGTGAAAAATTCCTCGCTTTCCACCATTGGATCCAACCCCTTTGGGCCAATTTTTTTCGTATTAATTTAAAGAATAAAACTAATTTTATAATAATAGGCCTAAAACATTAGGTTTAATTGTCAAAACAATTTTAATAAACATAAAATTTATACTTTATTAACCAATAATAATAATAATAATAATAAATCATAAACAACTATGTTATTTTTTACAAACACTTAAAAAAATTACTTAAAATTTATTTGTTTCTATTTTGTCATAATACTTGTTTTCTTATAAAATTTTCAATAATATTTATAAAATGTATAATCAATTACAAATTAAATAATAATAATAATAATATTTAATAACTCATAATCAATTGTCAAATGGGTTTAGCCTGAGTGGTTTGTGTTGAGAGTTGTTCCCCCCGTTCAATTTTCACAAGTGACATGTTGAGATCTTAAATGATCATGCTATCAAAAAAACCCTCACCTTTCTACAACTGGTTTACCCTAGGTACCATCCTTGAAAATGATAGGAAGCGAATGAGGGGAAGTGCCCGGTGGGAAAAATTAAAATGAATCAATAACAATATATTTCATATTTTTTTTCGATAAGTCATAGTAAAATTCACTTATATTTTTTATAGTGTTGTTTTTTCACTAAATCATAGTAAACCTCACTTATATATTTCCCAAACTAGATCTATCTTAACTCTGGATCTATAAAGCATTGAGAGGGATTAAATATCTCGAGGTGCAAACCTTTTTTAGAGTGCAAAACTTGAGGAAAGGTTAAAGGTTCACACCTAGAGAGATTTGATCCTTCTCGGTGCTTAATAGATCCAACGTTAAGTTGGATCTATGATGGTTTTATTCGTGGGAGGTCACACACAATTTGTAGATGATCAACATTATGTATATGTATGTGTCTAAGATTAATCTGATCATTTCAAATTTAGTTACTTTCCTATGTTGGTTGAAAGTATAGAGAGTATTATGGAGGAGTAATGCCAATCTATCTTCTTTATTTTTTATTGCAATAAATGTCATACGATGTTTCTCTTCCTTCCCATGGATTGTTAAGCCCTAAGCAAGTTTCAAAGTAAGCTAGTTTTTATTACCTGTGTAATAGGAAGCTAGTTTTTATATACTATAGTGAATCTTTTTTCATTTTACTATAATTAAAATCAATGTACCATAAAATTTTCATTATTGAAATCATTTCAACTACTTGATTGCTCTAAATGATTTCCCATTATATAAATAGTAAAATTAATGTACCTTATTGTTTTGCAATAGGTTATTGCCGAAATCAATGCAACTACTTTATTTCTCTAAACGAATTTTCACTATATCATCACTAACATCAATTTTCACTATTCATCACTAAAATCATTGCACTTTGTTGCTTCGCAATAGGTCATCACTGAAAACAATGCAAGTATTGATTGCTTTAAATAAATTTTCATTGTATTATCACTAAAATAAATATATCATTTTGTATTTCTTTATATCATTGTTGAAATCAATGTAACTAATAATTATATTATTGTTGAAATCATTTTAACTATGTGACTACTTTACATCATCGCAATCTAAACGTTCTACATTTTGGTCCTTTTTTGGTGATTTTTTCTGTTTAATTTTGCCCAAAATATGGAAAACAATTGTTGGATATTCAAATTTGAGTGGCTAAGACTGTATAATGGGAATGTTGCAGGGGTTTTTCAGCATGATGAATCCATTTATGCATTCAAAAATTCAATTTAAACAACGTAAAACTATGATTTTGTCTAGATTTATGTCACCGGATTCCGACGAAAAAGGCCAAAACATATAATAGTTAGAAAATGCCATTTACATCAATTTTCATTGTATCAACACTTAAATTAATACACGTTATCATTTTGCATTATTTTATTGTTGAAATTAATGCAACTTTTTTTTATATCATTGTTGAAATTAATGCAATTATTTGTTATATCATTGTTGACATGATTGCAATTATATGACTACTTTAAATGATAAGGTTGGCCTTATAATTTTCCCATCCAACTGATAAAAAACTAAAAAAGATATATCAATTTGATCCTTCTAGATAATACTAAAATAATAAATTAATATGAATAAATTATATATTGACTATATATTATTGGTTTACATTAGGTCGTCACTGAAATCAATGCAATTACTCGATTGCTTTAAATAATTTTGCATTGTGTTATCACTAAATTATATATATCATAAATTATATTTTTTTATATCATTGTTTAAATCAATTCAACTATTAGTTATAGCATTGTTGAAATCATACAACTATATGACTACTTTACATCATTTTTCATTGTATCATCACCTAAATCAATACACATTATCATTTTTCATTATATCATTCCTTGCATCAATGCAACTATTTGTTATATCATTGCTCGCATCAATGCAACTATTTTTTATACCATTGTTGAAATCATTGCAACTACATGACTAATTTAAATCATAAGGCCAACTATCATTGGGCTGAGGACCTTAGTTGGGTTTCAGATGGCCAACATCCTTAGCGACGTGCAACACCATTTCCTTTCATTTGGTGGAAAGGCCAAACCGACTTACTCAACCCAGGCTACTCATTCACTTAGCTTTGTTTACTTAGTTGTGTTTGTGTTTTCTTTATACTTAGATTATTCAACAATAAGAGAATGCATACATACAAAAAAAAAATGAAACATGTGTGTGGGAGACCAAACTGGCCTAATACCCAAATCATTTATTAACAAGAACTACAGTTTGCTGAGATAAAACTTGTGCCACACAAAGAAATAGATACACATGAACTTTCACCCAGTTACAATAACACGTTTGAATACAATACAACCCTACTTTGTAAATCTTATGTTGTGTGCCCTTCTTCGTAACCTTAGTTGAAAGACTGAATGAGTTGCATCCCCTTGATGATTAATCTTTGTGGTGCTTGCAGTTCCTTGCCATTCTTTTCTTGTCCCCTTTCTCGGTCAGACTTCTTGTGTCTCTTCGACTTGTTTTCCAAATGGCCTCCTCTATTGCCTTATATGGGTGCCCAACCAACTCGCCCTTTCAACATGGAGAGATGCAACCTTTGGTATTTCCACTTTCAGTCTGGGCCAACTTTTCCAAAAGGTGCGCATCCCTTGGGTGAGTCAGTCGACTCACCCAAGAACGCTCTTCCTTACTTGGATGAATTCATCACTTTCCATTTTGGGCACCCAAGTTACTTTTCATACGTTCATTTATTAATTGCTTGGCTTAGCGTTCAGTGCAAGTATCCTTGGTTTTATCCCCTTGGAAAGGCATGTTCTCAAGTTGACCAAGATCACCTTCTATATGTTTTCTTTGTCTATTGGGTGGATTGGGTTCCCTCCTCGCACGTTTTTTCTGCAATTTTGTTGCAGTCGTATGCACGTTTCTTGAGTGCACTCTTGTGCGGCTTGTCTGAGGTGTTACACCCTCCTGGAACCTAAGTTATTATTTTCCTCGACAATCTAGGTGTCGGTACTCCTTTTTGCTTCCATTTCTAAAGTGCCTCTTCCCTTTCCTAGCAACCATCTTCTATGGATCCTCCCTTCCAATGGAAGAAATACTCATGGTGACGATTCTTGCCAATACCTGAAATTTTATATGCCAAAATCTCTTCAACCTCTAACTCTAGTCAGTCGACAATCATCATTGGACTATGGGTGGTATCGGTTCTCTCTGATTCCTCCACATCCATTCAACATGGTTTCAACTGAATAATGTGAAAAACATGGTGATGGGATCTCATGTGAAACAAGAGCTCCAACTTGTAGGTAACTTCTCCAATCTTCTCAAGTATCTTGAACATACCTTCAAACCTCCACACCAATGATGGAGCCATTCTAATCAATGGTGTGAATTAGTTCCCTCCCAGCTTGACGAAGACCCGATCTCCCATGTTGAGTTGCACATTGTGTCTCTCTTGATCTTCTGAATGCTTCATCCTCTCTTTCTCACCTATTAAATGTGCACAAGCTAACTGTAACCAATCCTCCCATCCTACCATGAAGCTCAAGGATGACGGGTTTGTGCCATAATAGCCTTGGATCACCATCTGTGGAGTGATGGGTTATTGTCCATTCATTAACTCAAATGAATTGTATCCCGTCACATAACTCTTCTATAAGTTATAAGTAAACTCTGTTGCATCAAACAAGTCTGGCTAGTTCATTTCATGTGTCCTCACATAGTGCCTCAAGTAATCCTTCAATAGTCAGTTGATTCATTCTTTATGTCCATTTGTCTGCACATGGAAGTTGGATCTCATCAATAACTTTGTTCTAAGAAGATTGAACGATGTTATCCAAAACTTCCCGGTGAACCTTGTGTCTCTGTCCAAAACAATGTTCAACGAAAGACCCCAATACTTCACTACATGCTTGAAAAACATTTGTATCGCCTCTTCTTCCACACAATTTGTCTTCATCGGAATGAAAATCACATACCTGGAAAAATAATCAACCATGACCATGATCTGGTTGTAAACCTGTCCTACTAGAAGTTGGGTGATGAATTCCATCGAAACACTTTCCCAAGGTTTCTCTGGAATTGATAAAGGTTGCAACAGACCTGCCTGCATTATAGTGTAAGCCTTTTCTTATTGAAAAATAAGACAATTCTAGACTTAGTCTTCTACGTCTCACTTCATATGATCCCAGAAGTACCCTCTCTTCGAAAATGACAATGTTCTTTGTTATCCTAGGTGGCATGCCTAGGGTGAGTCATGACATTCCTTCAAGAGCTCCTTGAGGAGATGACTTGAATTATGAATGTAGAGGTGTTCACCAAAGTACAAGAGTCTATCACAAAGAAAGAACTGTCTCATCTTCCCCTCCTCTACCTACTTCATAATGTTCTTCGTTGTGGGATCAACCTGTTATCCTTCCTTGATATTTCCTCATAACTTTGTCAACACATAAATTTGGCTCCCATCTATCACAGTAGTGATATTTATTCCTCCAGTGAAACAAGATGAACCTTCTACTCAAGTCATCAATGACAACATTGAGTTTTTCTAGCTTATACTCTATGGTCATGACAGATTTGGCCAAGAAGTCCTACCCAACATACTTTCTTGGGGGATATCTTTGGTTGTGTCACAAAGTAGCTCGTTGCCACATTATCCATATTGACCATGAGGGGCCTTCCCAAAAATTAGTTCCTCCATACTTGTAGACAGTGCACACCAACGATCATTTCCTTCTCATGGATTGATTACCTTCATTCGTGATCTCTTAGCTTCCTATTGTTGAAATCCATGGGGTTCCCATCCCACATCAAAGCTCCTTTTATGGAAAAGTCTGAGGCACCCATCTGTACATCAAACGATTTCTCAAAGTGTAACATCTTCGACACTGAGGTAGAGACAATTTTGCGTTTCAACTCTGTGAATCCAGACTTTCTCTTCTCTATCCAAATCAAAGTTCTTTCCTTCTTTAGCAAGTGCATAGGTGGTGCAATGATATTGGAATAGCTCTCTACAAATACTTGGTACTAGTTGGATAATCCAAGGAAGACCCTCACATCATGCATGGTATGTGGATCCTCCCAATCTGCGAGCACAATCATCTTTGCAGGGTCCATGCAAATGATTCTTTGTCCTACCCAGTGGATAAGAAAGGGTATTTTGATTTACCTGAAAACGAACTTGGACTTCTTCAAGAACAATTGAATCTTTTGAAACACCTCAAATACTTCCTCCAAATGTTTCTCATTCTCCTCGATACTCTCATTGAACAATAGACCGAATGGCCTGAGAATTCCATTTATCAATGTGCAGAAGGTGGATGCAACATTGCATAGACCAAACAACATCACTAAGAAATAAAAACTTCCATATTGTGTCACCATTGTTGTCTTATGTTAGTATCCCTCCATGATTCAAAGCTAATAGTAACCATGTCTCAAGTTTAGTTTAGAAAATACCTTGGCTTTGGCTAGTTTGTGAAAACAGTCCCAGCTAGTGGCAAAGGATATTTATTCTTCACAGTTTTCTTGTTCAACGCTTTGTAGTCAAGGAACATCCTCAATTTTGTTGTGTCTTTCTTCTTTTGAAAGAGGACCGAGGCACTGTATGGGGACCTAGAAGGTCGAATGAAGCTTGCGTCAATCAACCCCATTAATTTTTTCTTCAATTATTCCAACTCAGGTCTAGACAATCGATAGGGAGCTCTGGTAGGTGGTTGCAACCCCGACTCTAGCTCAATTCAATGGTCAATATTATTCCTTGGTGGCAACATTTTAGGAAACTCATCGAGCATCCCATCCCCACACTTATCCAACAACTTAGAGAGTTATGGTAGAATAGGCATCCCCACTCCATTATCATCCTCAATCTCCCCAATGACCACAACATAAATCTATGAACTAGATTGTCTCGCTCTCTTCATGCTCAATGCAGAGACTATCTACATTCCACCCTTACGCTTATGTGCAGTTGTGTGCACAACCCACATCTTCCGTTCACTCACTATAACCATCTTGTCTAACCATGGCACTAGAATAGGATCGCGATGAGTGTGAATGTAGGATTACTTGGAGAAAATATCTATAGAATACTATGAATGTTAAAACTCAGAAGGTTTTAAAAAAAATCTTATAGTGTAATCTTGTTAGCTAAAAACCCATAAATGGCCACATAGAAAGTGAACTAAAAATATCAAAATAGAGAAAATATTTTAAACCAGAAATTATCTCTCAAAAGAAAATGGAGATAAGTGAATAAGGTGAATAAGGTATAGAACCATGACACAACTCAATCTTTTAAATAGAGAAGTGAATGAATTGAAAAATTTTGATGCATCTTGGAAACCTTAGAAATACTAGCAACATTAAGCCAAATCTATCAACCCAAATGTAAAATAAAGCATCTGTCCAATGAATGGTCCTTGCAAATTTCAACAACTGTCCTTATAAATTCCAGAGTCTATCCTGCTAAACTTTGGGTTTAACTCAGATGGTGGGGGTAGCATGATTCTTATCCTCCCCACCTAGGTTCAACTCTCGCAAGTGGCATGTTAGCCCATTGTGATAAGGCTAGAAGGGTAGATTCCCCCAGGATAGAGGTCCACTTCGGTGTGCCTTAGGATGTCTCATCCCTTTCTATATGATAAGTTTACTGCTAGACAATGGCTTGTAGCATGTTGGCACTAGCTTGAGGGATATAATGATAGTTAGTCGGATTTGAACCTAGACCTTACCCAGGTAATATTGACCAGTTACCGACTCCTATAGATATTTAAAAAATATATATATGAAAACTGTCATTTTAAAAAGTATAAAAATTCCATTAAAGTTATTCTAATAGTCATAACAAATAAATTTCCATGACCTCTATTCTTTTGCCTAGAAATTGCCTTAAAACCCTTGGTTTAAGGGTAATGCATCACATTAAGTCTAGGATACCTTTTTATCATTGAATATTAGTTGTAACACCCAATCACTTTTCTATTGGATGACGATCACTTGATAGCATTGTTACTAGCTAGACAATTCTTCCAATGTTTAAAAAGAATTATGAATGGTGGGTTGACATTAACTATGATATTTTAGAGAGTCTTGATTAGATATACCTTGGATGCATTATGGTCGGATAATTATTATATGATGTTTTAGAGAGTCTTGATTAGATATACCTTGTATGCATTATGATCAGATAATTATTACCATTATGTTGATGATGTGGAATTCATGCTCACATTTTTTAAACATTTTGATATATTATTATTGCATGGGCTCTTATGTTTCTTCTTAAATGAATTGTTATTATATTGTTATGTCTTAGATTGTGATATGCTTTAGAAAATGATGTTATAAAAAAATGATGATATTTCTTAGACACGTTGTTATTGCTTGGACATTAATGTTGGTTAAATTTAATGATTTAGTTTTGGAATTTGTAATTATTGTTGATTAGAGATTGATGATGTTAGGTATTTAACGTTTTTTCTCCTAGGCATTAATTGTTGTTTAAGGTTTTTTATAATTTAGTGATATTGGAAGATGTACATGTATATGGTTTTTTAATACGATATAATGATTCAATTATATTGATATTATTTGTTTTGGTGCTAGACATACAAGTGTAGATCCATGAGTAATTGTCATACTTGTTGGGATCCTCACTAATGTTAGTCAAATGTTCGGAGTAGTCTGATTACTCTGAATATTGTTATTAGACAATGCTCCTCTAACTTAAAGGTTCCTTGAGATAATCCATTCTTGTACTCTTCCTTGTGAGATTTAGGAAGCCCAATGCTAAAGCTTGGGGGAAATTATGTCAACAACTTTATTATTAATCTAATCCTAAGTTTTATCCCTAGGATCCAGTGATGTGACTTAGGGATATTTTTCATAACACTTAGGGGCTGGTAACCACCATAAATTTACAAAGGCCTCTATTTAAAGGGTTGATTATGACCTTTCAAGGAGTAACTTGAGGTTTTCATGTTGTTGATTTGTTGGTATAATTATGGGATTCTATGCTAGAGGATACTTGTTATTGGAACATAACAAGAGATAAGGGTAATGTTTTTATTATTGTTGTTCTAGGTTGCATTTTCCCCCACTATTATCCTCATAAAGAAAGGAAGAGGTGTCATATCCTGTGGGAGGTGCAAACTCTAGATCTCTGACATAGTTAGCATGGGAGATGACATGACCAAAGAACATTCTTTTTTGGCCTTGGGTGGAATTTGAATTTAGTTTCTTGATGTTTTCCTTGCCCTTGGTTGTGTGGCTTGAGAACCCTTCTTGGGGGGTATCTTTGAGAATATGAAGGTGTGCTAGATGGGAGTAAAATCATTCATAGATGATCATTTAACCTAATAGTTTGTTTGGAGCTAGACTTGGATTGTAATATAGAGCATGAGGACATAAATGAGTACCATTAATCTTCCTCATGAACACACAAGTTTTCATTATATGATATAGATTGTAAATTTACCATTGCAAATGGGTGAATATGTAGTAAACCTTGGTATATAAAAGATAAAAGATAAAAGATAAACTCTTGAATTCAAAATAACAAAAATGCATCCACACAATAGTAAACAAAAGAATATAAAGATAATCCTTTAGGTAGGGTAACGCCATCAACTACTCCTTATGGAAGGAATCACTCCATAAACCACACTTACTACAATACAACCCTCATCATGTTAAATACAATGATACTCATGTGTATATATACTTTCTCATGAGTATTCTTAGGAGTCTCTACGAAGTACTGTAATACCCCTAGGTCGAACCCCAATTGTAATGTACATAGGCTGGTGAGCTAGTATACTTTGGGCTAGAGTGCATTTGTACATATGTTTTGTGGTTGAGTGCCTATGTTATTATTTCGGAGAGCCTAGATGCTAAAAGGCTAGTGAGACTAACATTGTAAAATGTAATCACACACGATGATATTAATAAAATTCATCATTTTTGCAGACCAACTAGACAAAAGAGATGGGGGGATAAAATCCACTAGGAAGGGAAAGGGGGATGAGAGTCTAGGAAGACAGGCTAAGCCAAGGGGGCTTAAGCACAAGGAAATATTATAATAATATTTTCTAAAGTAAAATGTCATGGGATATGATTTTATCCTAAGTTTATAAGAGTGAGGAACATATCACAAAGTGGAGCACATGTGCAGTTATTAACTTGAAAAGTATCAAGTTAATGGAATGCAAATATATTGGTTAGAACTTAGTGTAATTATCAGTTTTTCCCATTTCATTCTTTCCACCACTCTCTCATGTTCACCCTGTCCTCTACCTTCCATACCTGTAGTTTGGAGTTGTTTTGAGGAGTAACCTGATATAATTGAGTTGAAGAGGTGGGTTTTTAGGCTCGTGTGTTATTCAAAAGGTGGGTTGTTAGGCCCGTCAGTTGTTGAAGAAGCAGTTTGTCTGGCTCGTAAAAATTTCTCTCCAAGTGAGAGAATTGTTTGGAATTAATTTTTCCAATGTGCCAAGCTGCGGCTACAAGGCTCTAAGACTTCCTTCCAGGCTTGTTGTTGAAGCCCTGGAAAAGAAGTGGGGAAACCAAAGGACTATTGACCATAGAAGAGGCATACTTCCTCGGGTGGGATAGGCATGTGGGGAATAAGGGACTATAGGTTTTTTTCTTGAGTTGGAACCTTAGTCAATGTGTTTTTTGTTGTTGGCAGACCTTAGCCTAGCTTAGGGATTCTTTGTCTGGGTGGAGTTTTATCCCTAACTTGGGGGTGATTTGCTGCTGAGAGTTTATGAGAAACCTAGTCTATGGTTGGGAGGAATATCTGAGTTCTTCATGTAGTTGGTGAATTTGCAACAAAATATAAGTGTCTTCTACATATTTTTATTTAATTACTGTGTGTATAATTATGCATTTTTGTTATGAGTTTTCCGGTATTATTATGCATGCAATTATTTATTGTAGTCTGTCTATTCTGTGAATATCCATAACACTTTTTATTTTAATTATCGATATCACAGTTGGTAATTTCATGGGGTGTTGCCCAGCTTGGTGCTAGGAATTCTACTATGCGGTATCAAAGAAATTTTTTTGTTGATTTGTTGGCAGTGGGGATGTTACAATGTCATAACAAGACCTAGCTAGGTGGTTGAGTATGTTACGAGTACCCCTCATTATTATATTATTTCCTCTAACTACGCAATATTCCAATGCCATGATTATGGTCACATCACATTCATTATCCCCTTGGATACCTCCCTAGTTACCCCATATTATCCTCACTGGGTATATTACATTCCTTCCCCGTCTACATGCTTCTTCCTCGAAACATGAGTGGAATCTATATAATGTGATATGATAAGAAATGTAGTCAAATCGTACCAAGCATGAGCATCGATACATCCTGAAATGCGAACATGGGTTCCAACTACATCCTTTCCACCTCAATCTTGATTCTGGTTGCTCCTTTGGTTCCATGTTGTTGTTATGCTACTCAAACAACTACATGCATTTCCTTTAGTCCTCTATGTGCCTTCATACTAGGAACATTTCTAGTTCCATGTTAGTCTATAGTAAGTTTGTTAATATTCACGACCATTCCTTGATGACTATTTTTTCTCTTAGTGGTGTGGGTGTTGATATGCATAAATCTTAGCTATTGGTTCTTCATTCTTTGACTCTTCAAGTTGTGGTTTCATTGAGGAATGTAGCTTGTGAGATTCTTCTTATTTTTTATGCCCTTCTTGGGCTCTTTTATAGACTCTTCTTCTAATTTAAAATCAGACTATTCATTTGATGCATTTGTGTGTTCAATTATAGTAAAATGTGGTAGATGGAAGATAAAAGATAAACCCTTAACTTTAGAATAACCAAATTACATCCACATAATATAGAGATAACCCTTTTAAGGTAGACTAACACCATCAAATTCTCCTTATGTAAGGAATCACTTCATGTGTATGTATACTTTCTCATGAGTAATACTAGGGTTGTATGCCAAGTACCCCTCATTATTATAGTATTTCCTCTATCTACATAATGGGCCTATTCCATGATTATGCCCACATTACATTCATTATCCCCTTGGGTACCTGCTGTTAACACTTGAATCCGCCAGGATTGAAACAAAAAGCTCATGAGGATATTAGTCCCCCTTCATTTTTAAAGAGGTGGTTCTCCTCTTTGGCTAAAATATATATCTTTGAATATCTTGGATTAGGGAGAGTGCTAGGCAAAAAACCCCAAATATTTATTTCTTGGATTTATATGAAAATGGTTCTTCAATAACACAATATGATCTTTATGTGGAACAAAACTCTTTTTACAATAAGAAAAGATTGAAGGAGGCCTTCACCACCTAAATTAAATTGTGATCAGTATCACACACAATCTTTTTAATCATATATAAACACATCCATATTTTTTTCATGAGAAATATGAGAGAATTATTTGATCATCTCAAAGAATTTTAATAGAGTACTGCAATTAGTAACAAAAGAGAAATTAATAGGTCAAACTCAAATATGTAATACTTAAAACTCAAAGTTACAAGATATAATTAAGATCAACCCAGAAGTAATTCTTTGTGGAGTTTATTCATGATAAATGTTCTTCATTACCAAATATTTGATAGCCATGTATGTGGCTGCAAATACTCCATGATCATAAAATAAATGTTTGTATAAGAATACAAGAAAAAACACTCAACAACTCAGCCTTGTTCCCAACTCTGAGACTCAAGCATAAAACTATGAGAAATGGTGTAGAAGAGTAGAAAGAATGAAGAAAATGGAGATCTTTTTTCATTCATCAGAAGCTTGGCTATACATTAATGGTTGTACACTCTTCTTTCTATGAGCCTTTTCCCTGACCCTCTGATAATATTGATTATTAGAACCCTTGATGAAGCCTCTCTTCTCTTTTTAAGAAGAGATTTTCTAACTACTTGAGTAGTTAGGGTTTCTCCCTTCTAGAAATTCATGTACAAGTTTCTTATTGAAACATTCCCTTTAATTAATGCCTCATTAATGAAGTCACATCATAAATAAAAGTATATTGAAAATGGGTCCCTACTTTTTTTAATAAAAGTTTTAATTAAACTTTTATTTTTAAAATTTAATTAATTTTCCATTAAAAGAGGATGACTGTAATTTAATTTTATGGAAGTGAAAACAAACATTTTATCCATGTAAACCACTTCGGATTTGATATTTATCATCTCAAATGTCCAAAAATATAATTTTTTTTCAAATCCATTGCCCGGATCTCAATATATGAGCTCATGAAGTTTAGTTGTCACGCAGACCCATTAAAAATTGAACCTGACTGATATTTTAATTTCTGAGAAAAATGTATCAAATTTAAGAACTTGAAACCTGGAATATCATCTTCTACATCTAAATACCTTTCCAATGGTATACATTTTATGTTATTCCGACACCTAGAGCTCAAGTTATGGCCTCTGCAAGATTAACACTCAGCCACCGTCGATTGATTGTCTTGGGTAAATCACAGCCTTTGATTTCAAATTCATTTCTCCTTCTTTGAAATTTTGACGTTTTATTCATAAATATTATCCCACATTCATTGGGATATTACAAATCTTCATGGTATATAATACTAAGTGTATTATACACTTAGTGAGAAACAAAGAAGAGAAGCAATTATGGAGCTTTGAGGATTCATCCCTTGGAAAGTTGTTGAATAAAATAATAATTTTTTGGAATCTTGTCTTCATCCACCTCATTCCCAGTTAGCACTGAGTCATTGTCAAGTCATATCCCACGAGTTAGAAACTCATTAGATGCCAAATATAACCAATAATACACCGCCATATGTCACAAATTGTATGTTTCCACGTGTCTATAATGTTGAGTTTCCGTGTCTCATGACCTCATTCATTGCCATGTGTCATATTCTCATTCGTTGGTTTTCATGCGTTGGAATAGCTTTGCGAATTTGGATAAGTATGGGAGATGGGACGAGAGGGGAGGAAGGAAAATTGTTAGTAGCAGAAGTCGAGGGGGTAGTTTGTAGGCTATGGCGATGGGTTGGTAGGTTGGGGAGTGAGGTGAGTAAGGAAG
>JZKD02S1895477.1:220293-241756 GCA_000966675.3 Picea glauca | reverse complement strand
CCTTGTGACTCCCTTTAGTTCATAACAATATTCATAACATGACCATTAGTTAAGTAAAACACACCTCCTTGTGTCCCCCATCAACATATTTACTTTGGCAATTTTAGCTCATGAAGTTTCAAATTATTTCAAAAATAATACTCATATATCCAAAATAAAACATGTTGTCCAAAGATCCATGAAGTCAACTGTCATAAAACAATATATACACAAAACTCAAAAGCCTTATTTCCCAATTTGTGACATAACCCTTCCTTGGTTGCTGTTCTCACCTCTTGATTTCCATGAATTTGCCTTTGGTTGTGCAGAGCCTTTAGGCTTAATCTCACTAATCCCGTGGGAACAATCATTCCTCAGATGCATCCGGGAAGAGACAAATTTATTAGATTCATTGGAGGGTGAGGAAGGGGCAGCAGTGGATTTTCCTTTATCAAGTGCATGGTGGCCTTCAATATTCAATCTCTTGCTAGCATGGGAGGATTGCACTGGCGAGTGGTTAGGGGAAGCTTGGAAATTGGGGTTCAAAGATGGAGGAGCAAGCAAGGACAAGTTGGACCAACCACGATGTTGGGAGACTGTCGGGTGGACAATCTCCTGCCATCCATCATTTTCAGGGACCTCTAGTTGTAAGGAGACATGAGGAGGCACAAGGATACTGGGGGCTCATGGGGCTTGGAAAGGATGCCTTTCTGGCATAGGTCAGACTATTCCCTGCCCAATCTGATCAAAGAATCCGACATGAAACATTTGTCCAAGATCTTATGAATCAACGTAAAAATGTATAGAGAACCTGGGCCTTCTTGGGCCTCAGTTCGAGTTACCTCTACCTCTGTTTCCTTGGCCATGGCTTCCCTGACTGAAAAAACTCATCCTGCATGTGTAATCGATTAGCAAATAGTCTTTTAAATAACCATGCATGAAGAACTCTTAAAAATAAGAAATAGATTTGGCTCATAATGTATCAGGCTCATGCAATCCAATCCATACAATTGCTTTATTGTTAATCAATGAGCAGGGGGTGAAAAGGGTTCAGGGATACACGAGGGGTTTGTAATTAGCGAAAATATGATATAATGAAAGGGGAGAAGAAATGGTCAATGTTCAATGACAACAACAATCAATTGTAAAGAAAACCAATAAAACTTCACTGCGATCCACCCAAGACATTACTAGTTTCATCCATTTTAATACATAAATTCCCTTGACTGTAATCATCTTAGAACATTGAGAGAAAGATGAATATGGGAGGTGGCGGGGTTTGTAATTAGCGGAAAGTGAAATAATGGAAGGGAAGAAGAACGATTATTGTTCATGAAATTAATTAACTGATCCATAACATTCTGCGAAAGAAGATGCATCAACCAACAATCATTTGACCAAATAATAATTCCTATGCATTTAACTAGTTCATTGTTCATTAATCAAATATCCAACACAGTGCCATTACAAAAGAGTAAGTATTCCACAAAATTTGTAAGAGGTTATGTTCCCTTCATCCACACACTCTGCATTTTATAACAATTTACAAACAGTACCCATTTCCAATATGTAACTATCAAAATCGACCACAGCCCATGCATTTCTTCAATCCACAACTATATTCAGAATTGATGTTTTCAAAATGATAATGAAGTCGTTATTACTGCAATAGAGCCCATAAGAATGCACTTATATTTGTTAGCATCTGTATGTAGTAACCCAAATAATCAATACGAAATTGCCACACCTAAAATGACAATTAATCATACAACCAACAAGCACCATTTAGACACAAGCTATGCAGGAGTAATTTTCCCAGGCAATGTACTTATGGCACTGTAAAAACAAAACAATTCAATGTGACTTAAAAGATGGGCCACCTATCCAACACGACTATCATCAACAACACGCCTGCTTAACCATTGGTTAATTGTAATAAATAACATGCTTAAAACTTTGTGGGTATCCCTGAGTAAAGAAAACAAGATATCCATACTACACACAGTGTGCAACTAACAAAACCCCATGGTGCAACATTTCTACTTATCACCATAAACACACAGTCATGATAATAACTCAACATATCGTGTTGAGCTATTGATTTAATATAATATTGCTTTGATTTAGTCACATCGTGATTGACCAAGCTGTGCACACTCATTCTTATTCAACAAACAAACACAAGGATGCAGTGGATATACTTTCTACAGTCATCCAGTTCAGTAGTCATTCAGCCCCAAAGAAACCATAGTTACCATGCTCATTAATTTACTTTGGAAAACACCGTACATAGAACACGACATGTGTGAACAACACTAAGCATTCATAACCAATGCCAGCCATCATCCAAATTATCATAAGTGAAAATACCAGTGACTGCATATCAAACCACAATCTGCCACTATTGTAAAACAAAATAATCAATCAAACAAGATGTGGCAATGACGTGTACCCTCACATCAAATCGAAACAGGGAAAAATCCTTCTCCATTGATAATATTGAGTTATTTGACATGCGGAGGGTGAATGTGAACCTTATAAGTGCAATTGTAAATGTACGGTTTATCGCTATTATGAAAGAGGCAGTAACTAAATGCCATAATAACACAACTGCCATATGACCAATGGCGAGTTCGTATTCAAAGTAATCGACCACAATAATCTGTAGCAACTTGACAAGCTTGAGAGGCTTCCTACAAAAATCTAGACTAGAGGGTTAAGGGTTTTTGTCAATAGCCATCACAGGAGGAACAGAGAAAACTTCTCGTAATAGTGAAACTTCAAGGCTAAAGGTGTACACACAGAGAGAGACATGAGTCATTTGTGGACAGGTAACAATCCATGGCTGGGGGGAAAAAAGAAGGGTGAGGCTCTTATTCATCCAGGAAGTTTAATCAATGCATGAAGGGTATAAACCTTGTGTTCTTCATCCAACTACCATAGTACTGAGGTGGAGACAGGGCCGAGTTAAGAACAAAACACTCAATTCATGACCCTTAGCAGTGGAAATCAAATGCTGAAGTGAAACACAACACAGTGACGCAGAAAACCTTCGACCATTAAACCGAGGAAGGCCAGAGACTGGATATAGTGATAGTGCTTGGAGAAGTTTCCACCCAAGAATTAAACAAGAACCCTCCAACCGAACCAGTGGTAGTAACAGAGAGTTATCACCAGGAAGAACGATAAACTCTACAAACTCAAAAATATTACAGGAAGAACCATCCATTTTTCATTCAAGAACGAAAATTTCACACAGTTGAAACACTTAGGAAAAACACAAACCAATACACTTGAGCCAGTAATCATTTCATAACCAGAGTGAAGTCAAGAATGGAAAAGAAAAAGGACATACCTGTTAATCGAAATCCTTAAGATGAGAGGTGGCTGAGCAATTTCACCCTGCTAAAATTATGGATCATAAACACAACAACAAGATCAAATAATAGCCCGACTAGGGTGGTAGACAATGGGAAGGGTAAAGGTGATGTGCAGTAAATGCATGTCGCCTCCACCCACATCTCATTAAATCAATAGTACATGCCAACCATTTCCCATTAACCCGATTAATCAAACATGTATCGAAACTATCACCACATTAAAAGCCAGTAGCATGATCAACATATGCCATTTCAAATCATATAACCCAAATAAAACGCATAACCATTAACGTTCACCA
Organism: Picea glauca; assembly: GCA_000966675.3. Lineage (NCBI taxonomy): Eukaryota > Viridiplantae > Streptophyta > Pinopsida > Pinales > Pinaceae > Picea > Picea glauca. The sequence continues at coordinate 238,098 of JZKD02S1895477.1, read as the reverse complement.
CCTTGTCAAATGCACCACTAATGTGCCATCTATCCAAAATACCAAATGTGGTTCAGCCACATAATCTAATTAGCCAAAACCCATAACCATTAGCATTTCCACCTTGCCAAATACGCCACCAACATTTCAACCATATGCATATTAAACATGTAATTCAATCACAACCATTTACTTGCTAGCTAGGGCTTAACAATAATCAACAATTGTTTTCATGCATGTAGTTTAGTTAGGATAGCCTTAAAATCTTCCCTTGCAATTGTTTCTCATTTCCTTCAAATCATTCACATGTGGTATTGCAGAACTAGATCCCTTTTCTTCCATGTGTTATAGTATTTTTCCTTTCTCAAACTTCCTTTCATATAATTTCACTAACATGTTTGTTGTGTAGGTGTGATCAGAATAGATAGCAATGAATAATAGGTTGTAGTAATATGAAGAATCAACATTTCCAAATTTCAAATCATACCAAAAACAACAACATCTCGTCAACCATGTAAACCGTGTCGCACATCATCACAACATAAAAAATGAGCATATATGATCTTCAATAGTTCAAGGGGGTCCCACCTACTAATATTATTTAGTTTTTATAATAATAGGCTTTAGAAACACTTTACGGGTGAAACTATGTTGACATTTTCAATCGTCAACAAATTGGCGACTCCACAGGAAAATTTGTTTTTAACAGATTTAGAACTCAGAACTCATGGTTTCGTGGACCAGAACAATAGGTCAAGAAGACTCAACTCAGATGATTATGCAACAGGGGGAAGTGGGCGGATTTAATGGAAAGATGACCAGGAATTGGGGAATAACTCATGAAAAGCGTTAAGTATGAGGGGTTTTACCACCGTATGCATAATCATTTCACTGGAATATGCTTTTAATATTCAAGGAGGAAAACTTATAGACTTTTTCTTAAGATCTCAATGGATGAATAAATGTCAATAAGAAGTGGGAAATAACCAATTCCTTGTAAGACAACAATGGAAATATGTAACAATTTCAAGGGCCCTTCAGGGGAGACATCATAACAACTATGTAAGCTTGATTGTTATTAGCTAACAATGCTTTGCAGGAGTGTCATTGTGGTAGAATTGATCCAACATTTTACCTTGACCAAAGGCTAAAAGATGATAAATACAAAATTGCAACATAAGTGATAATGTAGAAATTAAAATAGTAGTAGTGAAAGGCAGAAATAAAAGGCAGCAAGAAAATAAAAATCAACTTAGAAAGCATAAATCAAATTACTGTAAAGCGGAAAAAAGAAGCACAAACATTGAAAGTAGAGCTAAGCTACTAGTATACAGAAAAAACAAATTGGTATAAAAACCTTTCACGCTGGTCCCTCACAATACTTCAAGCAAGGACTGTTAGTGCTATAGGAAAACCATTGTCTCTGTAATTCCTTCAAAATTTCGAAGTTAGTGTCCAAGACAACAGTAATCTGGAAATGACCCAACACTTGAAATTCTGGTGTAATTATCATCCCTTTGATGCATACGATTAAATCATCAAGATAAGCATGGAGACTGACCAATTCATTGAAAGTTGTGTGTATAGGACTTTTAAAGGAGGTACTTGCATCAGATAAGCCAGAAGGCAGGCAGTCATAAAACATAGTATCACAATTAGTAATAAAAGTGGTTTTGTGAATATTTACCCCTTCTACCTTGATTTTATTGCAACCAAACAAACTATCAAGTAAGGGCTCCAACTGTGACTCTACAACTAGTTGTAGAAGCATTTCCATACTGAGAGGAGGGAAAGGGTTTTGCATAATTGCTTGTATGAAAGTTCGAAGACTAACGTAGGTTCTAATATTATCAGTGATCTTCGAAGTAGGTTCCTAATTGGAAACCCATTCAGAGTGGACTAAAAAAAGAATTTCAGTCCTTAAGAAATCTCTTAACTCCTTTTGAAAGGTTGCTTTCAGTTATGAGTTAACAAGTCCTTATTTTTGCCTAGATGGTTTCATAGTACACTGAACAAGACCTGGATCAAAACCACAAAGATCCATATTAAACCAAGAAAAAACATTTTGAAATCCACCAAGAAACTCAAAAGACCTCATCGTTTCTTTATCAGAACCCTGTATATTTATCTTAATGTTTATTGAAGATCCAGGTGTCCTAATGCTCATATATATGGTTTTAACCACCTTCTGTTGTAACTCCTCTTCCTTCGGTTTCTCTTTATCACCTCCAACACTCAACGAAAATGAACTCTCAAGAGGATTCAAGCCATCAGGAATCCTATTATTTTATGTGGATATAATTTCCTTGGGCTTAAGAGGTTCATCTTGGATGATAGCACAAATGATCTCATCGCCAGGGAGGGCTTTCCAAGATCCTACATGGTCAAGAATATATGAACGATCTAGAGATTGAAAATCACAATCAGGCCAGCAAGGAAAGAGTTGCTGAGTAGGTGAGGCTGCAAAGACAACTAATTGATCAACTATTGAATTCAAGTCCTTCTTAACATGAGTGATGTTGAAAAATAGAATGTTTAAGACAAGTGCCCAAACAGTTTGGGAATATTGTTCCATCATCTTGTCGCTGGGAGAGAAAGTCTTATGTATCAGGTTCACAACAAGCTCAGAATTTCCAAAAACTGAAAGGTGACCACAACCAATATTAAGGGATTTCTCAATGCCTAACAACAAAGCTTCTAATTCAATGACATTGATTGAACAAGCAAACTTCAACTTGTATGACAGATTATGAATTTTTCCTACAGGAGAAACCAAGATAATGCCAGCCCCATTACCTTCACTAGAGCATGAACCATCAAAGTGCATATGCCATATATCATCATCTAAATCAATTTTTTCCAAAGGAATGTTATCTTCCTTAGCGAAGATGGAATACACTCCTAGGTCTTCTTCGATATAGTTTACACTAGATTGTGAAACACTCTCTATGTAGGGTGAAATTCTTCCCTCTCTAATGACTATGATATTCTTACCATTCTGAGGAATGGATAAATGTGTCCCATCGAGTGAGAGGTATCCACCTGTTAGGGATTTCCAATCTTTCCCCAATATAATTGAATAATTTATCATAGGCATATCAATCACTTGAATGTTGAGGGTTGTCCCTATCTCAGGGTGAGCGCATAAAACCAAGGTTACATGTTTAATATCGCCTATGGTTGTTTGTTGTAGACTATTATAGGAGAGCATGCTTCTGGCTTTTTCGTTTGTACAAGACAAGCCTATCTCTTCCATAATAATCTTCGACATGACACTTGGGCATGAACCACCATCAATGAGGCAACAATGGGAAATAGTATCCATGATCTTTACATAAATATAAAAAGGGGTTTTTTTTACAGGGTATCTAAAGTTATGTACAACTACTTTATTTACAGAAGAATCCTCTTCGTTTATCTCTTCAGAAATATTGGCTACAACGAAATCTTTTCCTTCCATGAATTGTTTCAGATGCATCTGTTGTTCAGGGATGGAAACCATGTCTAGGAGGGTTACATCTTCCTTGATGTTGGAAAATTGATTCAAGATATTGTATTTGGAAGAGGGAGGAGGGGAAATGATTCCTTGACTCTCAGGAATTTTAGGAACCTATGGCGCAGTAGCGGTTGAGAACGAGCTCGGGCTAGAAGAACTACAGGGAGGATCAAATTTTCCCTTGGGAGCATAGGCTTTGTTTGTAGTATTGATAACCATGACATCCTCTGGATCCGCAAATTCTAGGAAAATGATAGTAGCTTCTGATCTCTTACCAAATATCTTATCTTTGGCACTCTTCTTTACCTCACATGTAGTTTCTTCATGGTGTTCCTCACAAAAGTTATACCAACTCCGAGGCAGGATAGCCTTAGGTTGAAAATTGTTCTCAACTGGGTTTTTAAAAGGGGGTACAAAAGAGGATGAAGCTACAGAGGTGAGAGGGGATACAATATCCTTCCACTCAAATGCTATCATATGATTGTTCATATCTTGTACTAGATGCAAGAGAGCAGACATGTATGTCTGTCTAACTGATTCTACCTGGGGAAGACTAGTTCTTTCAAGATGTTCTTCATACTCTTAATAGGTATGTAGAGTGGAACCGATATTATCAATGGCTTTTCCCTCAAACATGTGGTGGTAGGGAGAAGGAAATGCATTGTAGTAATGCATGAATGCAGCTTGGTTCTGGCGGTGAATAAGTTTGAGGATTTGATTGAACAATTTGGTGAAACACAAGTTGAAAGAATTGATAGTCTCACCCTCCTTGTAGGTAACATTATTGTACTCCCTTAACTTCTCAGCGGGGCTTTTGGATTTCCCATAAGTGGATTGGAACCAAAATATTAACTCATCTAAAGTAGATAGGATCTTATGAGGAAAGTCAAAGAAGTCAGTTGCAGCCTTTCCTTCCAAGGAATTGACAAACAAGCGCATGAAAGTGTCATTGTCATTAGCTCCTATGTTATGACAAGCATTAGAAAATGGCACTAGATGTTCATTGGTACTGACAATGTTATTCCCTGAAAACTTAGGCAAATTATTTTTAAACTTCAGAAGTGGGTGATGTTGGCACAGGGGCAGACCTAGGGTTCAATGCTCAAGAGCACACCAACAAATCCCTAACTACCGACCCTTTCGGAAACACCTGCGAAGCAAATGAAATCTCACCCGAGGTAGAGGTAGGGGTGGTTGCAGGACTTAGGTGTCTACAACCTTAGCTGGGACACAGATATGTGATTATCTTTCTTACAATGCACTTAGCATCAGTTATTTCCTAACGTACATTCTTTAATACACTTCGTAGAAAGCACAGAGCACCACAGTAATTACTCAGATCTAGCACTTAGCAATGATAAATAGGTTATACTCAATAGATTAAGCACTTAGCATCTTATGTATCACATCTAGCATGCATTCATATCCCATAATCACAAAGCATCAATAAATCTATCTAAACATATCAGAGCACTTAGCAAGAGAGAGACAAACAAAGTCGTTACCGTGGTTCACCCCCACCCTGGGGCTACATCCACAAAGTCTTCTTTATATTATCTTGGTCAAGCAGTTACAGTATGGAGCTTCAATGACCCTTACCCTGCACAGGAAAAGAGATCTGCGCAGCTCTCTAGATCCTCTTTCCCCGGGTAGATCCAAGCACTAAGCCTTCTTACACTCTTTGCACTCAACACTATTACAACATGCACAGAGTACAGCACACACAGAGCTCTTACACTCACACAAAATTCTGATCATATAGATCCAACTTATGCACTAAGCCATCGACTAGACAAGGCCTCTTTCTTACATGGCCTAGACCTCTATTTATACATAGAAAAAGGCCTAAACAATGGCTGACATCCCTTTCCCGTTACAATATTCCCCGAAAAACCCAAAAAGGTTCCACAAAAGGTGGTGAGATCTCGCGATCTCCGCTTCGCTATGCGCTCTGTCTTTGACAGGCAGTCAAAGTACCAAATGGTCAACTATGACCAAGTGTTCCTCAAAACTTGGTCGAGGGCCAATAGGCCCCCAACACTCACTTGTGACTCGTATTGAGTCACTCTTCTCTGGGTAACTCTACCTCGAAGGCCTCGATCTTCACTCGAGCTGTTTCAACTTGTTTCTTTTCTACTGCTTCTTGCTCGGAAAACTCCTGAATGAGTGCGTTACTAACTGGTCCTTCTAAGCATTTCTTTACTGTGTTCATGACCTATTCCAGGTCTGTCCCTTGGCTCTCAATCTCTAAGAATAGTTGACATGCCCTATCCTGCAAAGGTTGAAGTTGTTGTGTCACTTCCATGACCTTACTCTGGATCATATGAATCTACTGCTGCATGACATGCTGTTTGTGGGGCCTCTTCATTTTCTCTATGGTCGGTAGGGCCTTCAGCTATACCTGTAACTTCTCAGCTTGGTACTTCACCTCCTGGATCTGTGACTCCAATTTATGCAATTCAGGGTTCTCAGATAGGTTCTCATGTATATGCGCACTTCTACTACTTAATTTCTTACATTCTTCGGTGAGTGCCTTAATCCTTTCTACTATAATTCGGGCATTCACTTCTCGTTGGTCATGTTCTTCTTGTTGAGTACTCAGTATATCTTGGAGCTCTAGTTCTACTACTCTTTGTTGCAGTTACTGAATGACTTTAGCAAGCTTCATTACTTGGCATTCTATGGGTTCTTCTGCCTTATGTTCTAAGCCATTCATAGAGAGAAATTCTCTGTTGACTGCTTCTTCGATCTTGATTTGCTTCGCGAGAAGTTTCTCCTTCTCTTTTTGGATATTTGCGCATTCTTTATCAAACTTCTCTTGGATGGCCTCCTTCTCTTGTTGTGCAGCTTGGCGTTGCTCTATGATTTCCTTGTGTGTGTGATTTAGGGCCTAGGTGTCCTGTGCTGTTACTTCTTCTACTTTCCAAAGGTGTACTTCGACTAGGTCAGCAATCCTGTGAAGTTGAACAGACTCGTCTCCTGCTTCGGGTGTTCCTTCTAGAATAGGCGCAGTGGAGACTATGCGGTTAGACCGGAGGGCTCATTGTACTCCTTGGATCTCGGTTTCAATTCTATTGTACATTGTTTCTTGCTTGGCCTCCTTCTTTTCTGTGATCTCTTCTATAGCTTCATTCAAAGTTGCAAGGAGAAAGCCGAAGTCATCTGGATTGAGCATGGTCTTCATCCTGCTCACGATCACTTTGGATTTCCTCTTAAAAGAAGACTTCGAAGGTGATCCTTTTATTTTCTTTAGAACTTCGAATTCATCTTCTGGTTGTTGTTCAACTTCTTCTAGGTCTTTGTTTTTACCTTCTTCATTTGGTGTGACGAAAGTTTTCCTTACAGAGCGGCTATCCACATCTTGAAATTCTTCAGTTTTCTTCATCTCCTTTGTCTTCTTTGTCTTCTGCATCTTCTGCGTCTTACTGGGCCCAGGTGTGTCCTGTGTAGCTTTTGGGCTACTGATATCTGAAATATCCACTGGATCTGCTGCAATGAGGAGGTCCACCGACCATTCCTTGGTGATCCCTTCAAGGTCTTCTTCTATCAGTTTATAATAGGACTACAGTTGTTCCTGGTTCTCATCAGCGCGTGGAGTTAGGTATATGAAGTGGTGGTCCACACTAAACTTCATTAAGGGTATGAATCTGTGGAGTGTGTTCATAGTAATGTGAGGTGTGTCTTGTATCGTGGTCTTCAACTGGATGTAGTATCTGTGAAAGAGGGAATTCGATTGCCATTGCCTGCTCATATTTGTCGTGTACCATAATGTACTGAACTTCATAGCCAATGGTTCAAACGGTAGGGTTTCAGGAAAAATGACATCCTCTGACATCTCCCATTCTATGAAGGTGATCAGGATGAGAAGCTAGCTGAAGTGGAACTCATATCATTGGTCTTGCGCTTCTCTGCAATCCAATTCAAGTTGATCCACTAAGTACTTCAACCAGTTCATTTGGACTCCTTCTATGCATTTTCCTGTGAGATCAACTACAAACCTAGATACTTGCATCAGTATGTTCTTGCGGACTAAATTTCCTGCGATCATCTTACAGGCGAGGCGCACTATGTCACTATCAATAGAGGTTACCTTGTAACCACGCACGCCCTTTTCAACATTTCCATAGGCCTCTTTAATATTTTGTGAAAGAGCGAGATCCACGGTCTTTCCAGGGTAATAGTCTTAGGGGTCAGGGCCCTTCATGCTCAACCCGGTGATCTAATTGATTAGCGCTGGATCAATCATTATACGCCAGTTCAACTAGAGATATCCTCCATGGTAGCTCGCTAGTAGAAATTTTACGCAAGCATTCACCTCCTGGTGCATGCCAAAGTGTGGAATCTTCATTACATTAAGTAAGGTGGATTGTGCGAGGTTCATCATCCATTGCTGAGGGATGATCTTGTAATTCTTCCCCTTTGTCATCATCAGATACTTGTGTGGGGAAAGCATACTGTAGGCTTTTCGGTCACCAAGGTTGAAGTCGCAAAACTTCAATGCTGCGAGCTTGGTCTGCTCAGTGAGAACTGTGCACACACCCTTCGGTAGGTACGTAGTGATCATAGGATAGTTATAATCTTGGGGAACACTGTCACGGTTGATTTCACCTTTCAGAGGAGGTATGTAAGAGGGAAACATGCTTGGGATCAGCTTGGCATTCACGATGTTATCTCTATGTTTAGTACATTTCTCGACGGTCTATCGGGATGTTCCAGCTCGAGCAGTGGATGGAGAAGATGCTACTCCTCTTGACGACGAGGCTTGGACTCTGGTGGACATTCCTCTTTCTGACATAACTCTTTCGGTTCTAAAGCTAGCGAGTACTTCTCTCACCAATTCTTTTGCTGCGCTAAGCTCGTCGGACGTGTAATCTCAGAATCACTTTCTCAGGTTGTCGATGGGATGAAGGTACTATAATCGAGTAGAGAGAAAGGTGGGGTAGTCACTATTTCACAATGCGGGTATTCTGTGAGCTCAATATCTCAATTGGAAAAAGTGTCTTCCGGGCATGGCATGACGGGATAAGTAAGTAAAACTGTAATGGACTTCTTGCAATGGATAGGAGGGTCCATTAACTCTTGATCTATCCGTTATGGCGTAGTCTAATGGTCAGGTAACATTTCATAACTTTCTTTCGATCCCTTCAGGCCATCAACGGAATAGGTATATCGTCGTCTAACGACTATATTACTTCGACATGGTGAAGTGTCATATGTCGCTATTCTGCTATCCCGACGAAGCTCAAATTCTACATGTTTTCCTTCTGCGGGGTTTCTTCTATAACGTTCTATAATTTCTCCAACTTCGCTTTCTTCTTCATGAGTTTTCTAGCCTTGTTCCCAGTGAGCTTCGTCTCAATCATCCTTTTTTCATTCTGATTCTTTTATTCTCTTGGCATCGTAACTTCGCAATGTTGAGATTCTTTCTTCATATCCATCTGTATTACTTGTCCAACATATTTTTCGGTCCTCTGTGGTTCTTCTAGCGTTCTGTCAACTTCGTCATCCAAGTTCCTAGGGTCAAGAACCCTTGATCCATTCTCCTGTTCTTTAATCAACTACGTGATCCTTCTAGTGAGGAAGTCTCTTCACTCTTGTCTCTGTTGTTCTAGGTCCTTTTCTGCTTCCTGTTTTCTGGCTTGATCTTTATCAATCCAAGGTTTACCAAGTAACATAGTAAATGGGGCGCTATCCTCCACGAACTTAACAATCTCAAAATATTCTTATGTCAAATCTCCATGAGAATTCATAGATATCTGAGTGAGATTTCCACATAGTTTTACCAGCTTTCCTCTGAATAACCCTATTCCTCCTAATGAAGGGGTCATGTCAGGTCTTCCTATAGCTTTCCAGGTTCCTTCTATCATAATGTTCATCTATGTTTCTTCATCCAAAACACAGTCAATTTCAAAGTCTCCTATTCTCACTTCAATCTATTCTTTCTTCTTGAAGATCTTTGATAGCCTAACATGTCGGTGGTTTTTCAAGGTATCTCTCATCTGTAGAAATATATTTTCTGATTCTTTCTGGGTTTTTGCTATAATCTTGGTTTCTTGATCTCTTGCTTTCTCTATATTCAGCTTTTCGAGTCTAGCAATCATTCTAGGGCAATCCAATACTTCATGGTACATAGCCTTACAACAAATACAACTGGGTCTTCGCCCAGGGAATTCCTTAGCAAGATGTTCATGCCTTCTACAATTGTAACAAAGATTTAATTCTCTCTTTCTCTTCAATGATCCCCAACTTTTCATGTACTGTGTGCTAGGATCATAACAGTTAGCTTGGAAAAATTTCTTTCTAGGATCCTGCATCCATTGGTTAGTCCCAAAATTCTTTCTATGCATAGGTATAACATATCTATCACTATACTTATCAGATCTATTCATATCAAACTTTATTTCATCTATTAATGCCCTAGTTTTGAAGCTAGGACAGAATCTATCAAACATACCTAGATCCATTCTTTAGAAACAAAAAAAATTCACTTATCTTACTTCTATAGAGAACAAAGCTTCCAGATCTAAGACTTTTAACTATTATTACCTTTATCAAAGCACAAAGCTTATAGATATTACCTTTTTCTTGCAAATATGACCTCTTTTTCTTCGGATCTGACCTCTTTTTCTTCAGATCTGACCTTTCTTCTTCATATCTAACCTTTTTTTTTTTTTTTTGGCACAAAGCTTCACAAGTCAAACAGAACACTGTGCACTAGGGCAACAGATCTACGCACAAAACTTATTTCACACAAATCTTCTTCTTCTTCAGTTCCCAACAATCACAGTTCCAGGTCCCGACAATGGAACCATTTTTTGGCACAGGGGCAGACCCAAGGTTCAACGCTCAAGAGCGCACCAACAAAGCCCTAACTACTGGCCCTTTCAGTAACACCTGCGAAGCAGATGAAGTCTCACCCGAGGTAGAGGTAGGGGTGGTTGCAGGACTCAGGTGTCTGCAACCTTAGCTAGGACACAAATCTATGATTATCTTGCTTACAATGCATTTAGCATTAGTTATTTCCTAACATACATTCATTAATACACTTTGCATAAAGCATAGAGCACCGCAGTAATTACTTAGATCTATCACTTAGCAATGATAAACATGTTATACTCAATAGATTAAGCACTTAGCATCTTATGTATCACATCTAACATACATTCATATCCCATAAGCACAAAGCATCAATAAATTTATCTAAACATATCAGAGCACTTAGCAAGAGAGAGACAAACAAATCCATTACCATGGTTCACCCATACCCTGGGGCTACATCCACAAAATCATCTTTATATTATTTTGGTCAAGCAGTTACAGCATGGAGATTCAATGACCCTTACCCTACATAGGACAAGAGATCTATGCAACTTGCTAGATCCTCTTTCCCCGGGTAGATCCAAGCACTAAGCCTTCTCACACTATGTGCACTCAATACTATTATATCATGCAAAGAGTACATCACACACATAGCTCTTACAGTCACACAGACTTCTAATCACATAGATCCAACTTATGCACTGAGCCATCGACTAGACAGGGGCTCTTTCTTACATGGCCTAGACCTCTATTTATACATACAAAAATGCCTAAACAATGGCTGACATCCCTTTCCCATTACAATATTCCCCCAAAAAACCAAAAAGGTTCCACAAAAGGTGGCAAGATCCCGCAATCTCCGCTTCTCTATGTGCTCTATCTTCGACAGGCAATCAAAGTACCAAACTGCCAACTATGACCAAGTATTCCTCAAAACTTGGTCGAGGGCCAACAGGCGAGTAACAGGTGCTAAGTTAAGAGGAGAGGACACATGCCACCATGTGGTTGTGGCATCTTCTTCAAACTGAAAAATACCATACTTTTTAATGACTTTGGTGGGGTTTGTAGTAGATTGGACCGAGATATGGTGGCTGTATAATCTACCAATCACTGAAGATGATGAAGATTGGGAATATGAAGCACTTCCAGTGCCACCAGAACCACCACTAGATGTCATCTTGTGGATGAAAGATGAGGGAAAGAAAGATGAGTTGGATGAATCAGATAAATCCCTCCTTAGAGCACCTTGTTGGACATGTAACACTACATTTCTTCTTCCTATTTCAACAATAGGACTGATTTTAGGTTACAAGCCTCTTCTTCTTCTAGAAGCATGAGAATATAAGGACATGAAAGAAAGGTCAAAACTAAAGAAAAAAAAGGTTACTTCTGATTTCTGGGCTGCCTATGTCTAGCTTCCAATTGTTCTTGAACACTAATATCTCTTTCAATTTTTCCCAAGAACGGTTAAGCTCAGCACGGGTCCTAACAGTGTCTAAAATAGTATGAAACAGGTTCAAATCAATGCTGGTCTAGTCTTGGATACCGGGCTCAAGATTGGGCTGCCTTGCAATAGGAACAATCATGAATATCAAAACAATCAAAGAATCAATAACTAAAAAAGAAATATGTATCGATGAAAATCGAGTAAAAAAAATTAATCGGAGAGATATCGAAGATCCCCCCAGTATGGTCACCAAATAAATGTTGATGAAAAGATCTGAATTGATCTTACTCAAGCATTTTCAGACTTTACTTGGGTAAATCAAGGTAGAAGTGAATATCACCCTATGTTTATAGCCAACAGAAAAAATAACATCCTAACTCACAAGTATTAATTATGAGTGCTTAGGCTAGTCTTTTATCAACAAAAAGCTTGTTGGAAATTCACTTTTTATGTAATTTTCTAAATACAATAGTTGCTAAAATAAATGTAGGAACATAAGTAAAGACACCAAGATGATAATCAAGACAGTTGATACATAAAGCAATTCTTTATTTCATTCCAATTCACCAAAGAGTCATTTTCTTTACAAAATCTCATACAGAAATCTTGGACCAAAGTCAAACTTAGACATCCTCGATGGAACATACAAAAGGACCTCTAACAAAAAACCAAAAATGAACTCTAAAAGATGGATAAGCTTTCCACAGATTGTTGCCCACTCGACTCTACACAATAGCCTTTATCAATCATGAAAATTAATTCACAAACAAACAAGTCTACACAGACTATCAAAGATAGATCAACACCGCTGAAAAATAAGTGTCTGAATGATTTGATTCAGCCCTGAATATTGTTGTCTACAATAAGACCCTGCTATCACAAAAAAGAATTAGGTTGTGATGAATATATGAATGAATGAAAACTGAACTATCTCAACAAAAACTCAAAGAGAAAACCTTAGCATGCTTCTGCTTCTATCCTCCTCTTGTTCCTCCCTTTTATTTTTCTTTTAACAAGTTAGAATTGGTTGAAGTAGTTAAACCAAATCATTAGTTAAGTTACTTAAAAAACTCAACTAACTTTAGTTAGGGGGAAAAGTAATAATTATAATAAGGGTCATAAATAAATAATAACTAGTGGGTGGGACCCCTTGTGACTCCCTTTAGTTCATAACAATATTCATAACATAACCATTAGTTAAGTAAAACACACATCCTTGTGTCTCCCATCAACATATTTACTTTGGCAATTTTAGCTCATGAAATTTGAAATTATTTCAAAAATAATACTCATATATCCAAAATAAAACATATTGTCCAAACATCCATGAAGTCAACTGTCATAAAAAAATATATATACAAAACTCAAAAGCCATATTTCCTAGTCTGTGATGAAAACATTCCTTGGTTGTTGTTGTCATCTCTTGATTTCCCTGAATTTGCCTTTGGTTATGCAGAGCCTTTAGGATTAATATCGTTAATCATGTGGGAACAATCGTCCCTCAGATGCATCCAGGAAGACATTGATTTATCAGAGTCATTGGAGGGTGAGGAAGGGGCAGCAGTGGCTTTTCCTTTATCAAGTGAATGGTGGGCTTCAGTCTTCAATCTCTTGCTAGCATGGGAGGATTTCACTGGTGAGTGGTTAGGGAAAGCTTGGACAATGGGTTTCAAAGGTGGGGGAGAAGGAAAGGACAATTTGGGACAGCCACGATGTTGGGAGACTGTCGGGTGGACAATCTCCTGCCATCCATCATTTTTAGTGACCTCAGGTTGTAAGGAGACATGAGGAGGCACAGGGGTACTGGGGCCTCGTGGGGCTTGGAAAGGAGGCCTTTCTAGCATAGGTCGGACTATTCCCTACCCAATCCAATCAAAGAATCCAGCATGAAACATTTGGCCAAGCTTTTTTGAATCAACGTCTAAATGTATAGAGAACCTGGGCTTTCTTGGGCCTCTGTTCGAGTTACCTCTACCTCTGTTTCCTCGGCCATGCCTTCCCTGAATGAAAAAACTCATCTTTCATGTGTAATCAATTAGAAAATAGTATTTTAAATAACCATGCATGACAACTCTTAAAAATATGAAATAGAGTTTCCTCAGAATGTGTCAGGATCATGCAATCCAATCCATACAATTTTTATTGTTAATCAACGATCATGGGGGTGAAAAAGGTTCAGGGATACATGAGGGGTTTGTAATTAGTGAAAATATGATATAATGAAAGGGGAGAAGAAATGGTCACTACTCAATATCAGCAACAATCAACTGTAAAGAAAACCAATAAAGCTTCACTACCATCCACCCAAGACACTGCCACTTTCATCCACTTTAACATAGAAATTCTCTTGACTATAATCAATCTCAGAACATGGAGTGAAATATGAATATGGGAGGTGATGGGGTTTGTAATTATCGGAAAGTGAAATAATGGAAGGGAAGAAGAACGATTATTGTTCATGGAATTAAATAAGTGATCCATAACATTCTTCGAAAGAAGATTCATCAACCAACAATCATTTGACCAAATAATAATTCCTTTGCATTTAACTAGTTCACTATTCATTAATCAAATATCCAACACAGTGCCATTACAAAATAGTAATTATTCCACACAATTTGTAAGAGGTTTTGTTCCCTTCATCCACACACTCTGCATTTTATAACAATTTACAAACAATACCCATTTCCAATTTGTAACTATCAAAATCGACCACTGCTCATGCATTTCTTCAATCCACAACTATATTCAGAAGTCATGTTTTCAAAATGATAATGAAGTCACAATTACTTCAATAGAGCCTATCAGAATGCAATGATATTCATTAGCATCTATATGTAGTAACCCAAATAAACAATACCAAATTTCCACGCCTGAAATGACAATTAATCATACAACCAACAAGAACCATTTAGACACAAGATATGCATGAGTAATTTTCCCAGGCAATGTACTTATGCCACTATAAAAACAAAACAATTCAATGTGACTTAAAAGTTGGGCCACCTATCCAACACGACTGTCATAAACAACACGCCTACCTTAACCAGTGGTCAATTGCAATAAATAACATGCTTAAAACTCCGTGGGTATCCTTGAGTAAAAAAACAAGCTATCCATAGTACACATAGTGCGCAGCTAACAAAACCCCATGGTTAAACATTTCCACTTATCACCAGAAACACACAGTCACGATAATAAATCATCATATCGTCTTGAGATATCGATTTAATATAAAATTGCTTTGATTTAGTCACACTGTGATTGACCAAGCTGTGCACACTTA
Source organism: Picea glauca (assembly GCA_000966675.3). Taxonomy (NCBI): domain Eukaryota; kingdom Viridiplantae; phylum Streptophyta; class Pinopsida; order Pinales; family Pinaceae; genus Picea; species Picea glauca. The sequence goes on along the minus strand of JZKD02S1895477.1, from coordinate 223,071 downwards.
GGCTTATTAAACCAACAAACACAGGGATGCAATGGATATACTTTCTACAGTCATCTAGTTCAGTAGTCATTCGACCCCAAAGAAACCATAGTTACTATGCTCATTAATTTACTTTGAAAAACACCATACACAAAACATGACATGTGTGAACAACACCAAACATTCGTAACCGATGACAACTATCATCCAAATCATCATAAGTGCAAATAACAGTGACTGTATATCAAACCACAATCGGCCACTATTGTAAAACCAAATAATCAATCAAATAAGATGTGGAAACGATGCGTACCCTCAATTCAAATTGAAAAGGGGCAGAAGCCTTCTCCATTAATAATATTGAGTTATTTGACATGAGGAGGGTGATTGTGAACCTTAGAAGTGAAATTGGCAATGTAAGGTTTATCGTTATTATCATAGAAGAAATAACTAAATTCCATACCAACATGACTGCCATACAACCAATGGTGAGTCCGTATTCAAAGTAATCAGCCACAATAATCCATATAAACTTGATAGGTGTTGGCATAGGGGCAGACCCGGGGTTCAATTCTTCAACAACGTACCAAAAAATCCCTAACTACCGACCCTTTCAGCAACACCTATGAAACATATGAAGCCTCACCCGAGGTAGAGGCAGGGGGGCTGTAGGACTCAAGTGTCTACAACCTAGCTGGGACATAGATTTGTGATAACAATTCTTAACAGATCACTTAGCAGTTAGAATTCATTAGTCTTTAGCCCTTATTCACATCGCATACTAAAACCCTAATTACAGGACAATGCAGTATTCATCAAGATCTAAACACATCTAACCATCCAACACATAACATCAAACAAATCTAGCATTCATTCATGTTATTAAGAACTAAGAAACTACATCAGATGCATCTAACATACATAAATATTACAAAACTAAGCATAAATCACATCAATAACATAGCAACCATATCGCACAAAGCAACCACAACACAGGATATAGGTGGTTTGCCCCTAGCGTGGGGCTATGTCCACCAACTCTTCTTCTTCTTTATTAGTTTTTTTCAATCTCCTTACATGCACAGAGACACAAATCCAACTCCGCATAGGACAGGAGATCTGTGCACGCCTCACCAGATCCTCCTTCCCCAACTTAGGTCCAAGCAAAAAAAAATTATAAAATCTGTGCAGAGATCACTACAGGTGACTTGCACTTAGCTCTACAGGTCTCAACATATGGCATGCACAAAGCATTCACAACTATTTGCACTTAGCACACTAGATTACAACTGACTTGATGATCCCTTATGACATCACCTAGCTATCTATTTATACACATGGGTAAACCCATGGGATGACATTCCATACCCATTACATAAACCCTAAAACCAAAAATCCCGCAAAAAGGGGCGACATCCCGCGATCTCCGCTTTGCTTGGGTGCTCCATCTTCGACGAACCTATTGAAGTCCCAAAAGTGGTCAAACATGACCAAAGTTCTCCAAAACTTGGTCAAGGGTCAACATGCCCCCAACACTAACCTATGACTCATCTCGAGTCACTCTGATCTAGGTAACTCTTCTTTGAAGGCCTCAAGCTGCCTCGACTTGCTGCTTCACCAAATCCTCTTGCTCGACGAACTACTGAATGACCTGCTCAGTGACAGGTCCTTCTAAGTGTTGGTCCACTGTGGTGACCACTTGTTCTATTTGTGCACCTTGTCCTTCAATTTCTTCAAAAAGGCTGTAGACTTCATCCTGCACTGGATGGAGTCTCTGGGTCACTTCCATGACTCTACTCTAGATAGCGTGGAACTGTAGCTGAACTACACATTGTTCCTATTACCTTTTCATATTCTCGACTGTTGACAGTAGCTTCAACTATGCTTGCACTGTTGATGCTTGTTGCTTTGCCTCCTGGAGTTGTGCCTCCAATTTCCTTAGCTCTGGGTCTTCTTCTAGGTGCTCATAGGTATGTGCACTTCGGGTACTCAATTGCTTACATTCTAATGCCAATGCCTTGATTCTTTCGACTATGATCCTTGTATTTTCTTCCCTATGATCTCGCACTTCCTGCGGAGTGCTCGACATTGCTTGTAGTTCCAGTTCTGCTACTCTTGCTTGAAGTTGTTGAATGGATTCAATGAACTTTCCCACTCGGCTATCAACTATTTCCTCTTCCATCTATGCTAGGACCGACACATAATGAAGTGATCTAGTGACTGCTTCTCTAACTCCAATCTGCTCTGCGAGTAGCTGATCTTTTTCCTTTTGGATCTGCGCTCTATCCTCTGCAAACTTCGCTTGGAGGTCATCTTTCTCTTACTGCACAACCCAAAGTTGCTCTAGGAATTCCTCCTTGTTACACATTATTTTCATCATCCCTGTGACCATTAATGATGTAAAGCTATCTGTTGCCTTTAGAGGGGTCAGTGACCTGAGTTCCTGAAGAAGGAAGGTAGAAGAACTTTTCCTGAGAAAAGAGGTTGCATTCTCCTTTGTAAAAACCCTATAAAAATGGAAGTTCGCAGGTTGCTATATAGACAGGGTGTGAGAATGCCTGATTCTCACAAGTTGCACCATATCTGGGTTGTGAGATGTTCACAGGTTTCTCTATAGGCAAGGTGCGAGAATGCCTACATGTGGGAAAAACAAGCGTTTTCTCGTATCTTCTAGAAGGAGAAATTTCCATGGTGAGGTGGCATCCGAATGGTTTGGATCTTACTCACTTTCATGATTTGGTGGGATCATCCTAACCTCCTCACCTTATCCTCTTCAACTTATAAAAGGAGAGGAGCTCT
>JZKD02S1895477.1:194138-213531 GCA_000966675.3 Picea glauca | reverse complement strand
TCTCTCTTTCACATTTAATATGATACATTAATATGATTCTTTCCTATAAAGCTTGTTGTGTTTTATTGTATGATTCCTTGATCACATACATAGGTTTATATTGAGTTTATTCTATTTCTACCACTTTGGTTGGTTGTGTTTTTTTGCAGGTTCATCATTGTATGAGCGTTGGAATGGAGCTAGGATGGCGATGGCGAGAGGAAGAGACATTTAAACGATATGTCACTCATCCCTCTTTAGTTAGTAAATTCAATATCTAAAACTTAAGGAAAGCGTCAGGTTCTGGTGTGTTTTGTTCTAGATCTAGGTGGATCTAGGGAGATCAGTTGGTGTCCGCACCTACCGATTAGTCCGATCACACTCCTTTGATTTATTTAATGCCTCTATGGCCTATTATTTTTCTTCCTATACACGACGAAGGTGTGCCTTTGTCACATATTCTAGTCTGCATAGTTTCTCAGGATCATCTCCTTATTTTATACCCCCTAATGACAACAACGCAACAGACACTGTGCGACTCGAATAGAGATCTTGTTGTACCCCTTTGAGCTCTGCCTAAATCCTGTCATACATTGACTCCTGTTTTGCTTCACTTCGCTGCAAAATATCCTCCGAGGTATCTGACACAGCTACGATGATGAGGTTAATATCATCCACCGTAAGTACAGTCTGTAACTGAGGTTTATTGGCTCTTGACTTCTTCCACGCTGAAGGTTTCTTTGGAGAAACCTTTCTTTTCTTCAACATCTCGGCCTCTGTAATGGGATCTTTAGGCAGTTTCACTTCGACATGTTCCTCTTTGTCTTCTTCCCCTTCCTCCTCTTCTTGGTATACTTCGTCACCTCTTCCTCCTTTAGGTGAATCTGGTGTAGTCTCCTTTGATGCATTGTTTAGTTCCTGCACCTCTTCCTTCTTTTTCTTCTTGTTGTTGTTGGGTCCATCATACTCTTCCTGGGTGACTACATGACTTCCAATGAGGTCAAGGTTAGAGAGTTATGTTTGTTCGACTGGTACAAGGAATTTTGTAGGCCATTCCTTGGTTATTTCTTCCATATCTTCCTCGGTGAGTTTGTAATAGGACTAGCGCTCTTCCTTGTGTTCGTCCCCACACGCAGTGATATAAACGAAGTGCGTGTATACATGGAACTTCTCTATTTGGTTGACCCTATGAAGTGTATTCGACGTCATTCGAGAGAAGGATTCAATGGCCCTCTTCAGCTGCAAGTAATAGGTGTGGAACACCGCATTTAAATTCCATTGCTTTGCCATGTCGCTCGAATACCAGAGGGTAGTGAACCTCATGGCTAGTGGTTTAGATGGCTCAACTTCAGGGAAGGTCACTCCCTTTGGCATATCCTAAGCAATGAAGGCAATGAGAATCAACAACCAACTGAAGTGAAACTCGTAGCCCTAGTCTTTTGCTTCTCAGAAATCCTTCTCCAACTAGTTGATGAGGTAGCTCGCCCAGTTCATTTGCATTCCTTCAACGCATTTTCCTGTGAGGTCGACGAAAAACCCTATGACTTGAGTTGGTCTATTCTTCCTGATGATCTTACCATCGTTCAAGTGACAAGCTAAGCACACAACGCCATTCTTGATGGAGGCTATCTTGTAGCCCCGCTTTCCTTTCTCTACATCATGATAGGTGTCTTTTATTTGTTGTGCCAGGGCATGATCTGCAACTTTCCCTCTGTAAAAATCCTATGTGTTTAGTCCTTGCATGCTCAATCTAGTGATCCGATGGATCAATTCCGGATCTACAGTGATGCGCCTATATAGCCACAGGTAACCTCCATGGTAGCACGACAGGAGGAGTTTAACGCATGTGTTAACCTCCTGATGTCTGCCAAAGTGTGGTATCTTCATTACATTAAGGATGGTTGATATTGTGATGTCCATGGTCTATGGCTGGGGGATTATATTCAGTTTCTTCCCCGTTATCTTTGTCAGGTATCTATGCAGTGCGAGCATTCCATAATTCTTTCAATCTCCTAAGCTATAATCATTGATATTGAGATTCATAATCTTTCCTAACTGCGGTCCAACTAGGCGTATCCTCTTCGGGAGGTATGCAATGATTAGTGTTTAGTCGAAGTCCCTTGGTACACTGTCACGACTAACTGCACCAATCAGAGGCGGGATGTAGTTGGGTAGGACTGAAGGGATGAGCTTCGTGTTCACCAAGTCATCACGATGTTTTCTTATTTTCTCTGTCGCGACTCGGGAGGGCCTAGATCGATGTGCAGTCGACGGGGATGCTTGAAATCCTCTCGTCGATGAATCTTGTACTCTTGTGGACATGAAATTCTCAACCATAAGGTCAATAAAAATATCTTCGACAGATTTCCCTACTGCGCTAAGGTCGCCCAACATACACGCTCGAGATCATATATCTCGGGTAGGTGGACAAATACTCACGGTAAGAAAAAAATGGGTGGTGAGGTCTCAGTAAGCACTGTGCGATAGAAATTAGTTCTCTGTGGGCTCAGATAATCCCAATTTGCAAAATTGTCCCCGGTAAGACATTCAATAGGTTAAATAGATAACAGTGTAATGGATTCCTCCAACGAGCAGGAATGCCTCAATCCATCCGTTATGGCACGGTCACAATGGTCCAACGACGATCTTTCTAGCAATAATTGTGCTTCTAGCAATTCGGGAGCATCGTTCTAATGGTCGAGATAACTCCAACAGTCATATTTCTTGATCGTGGCGAAGTGCCAGTCTGCGTTGTTCTGCTATTCGGGCAAGGTTCAAGTTCTGCAAGCCTTCCTTCTGCGAAGTCCTCTCTAGAACCTCCTACAATTTTTCTATCTTTGCTTTCTTCTTGCTGAGCTTTCTTTCTTTCTTTCCTGTGATACACATCTCTAGATTCCTCTTTCCATTCTTGTTATTATCTCCTCTAAGCATAGTAAGTTCATACTATTGAGGGCCTTCACAGGGTTCGAGGGTAATACTTCTTGTCTTACTGTTTTTGGAGTAGATTCTCTACTCTCCTGCATGGATAAGTTCTTTAAGCCTTCTTGTGATCTTTCAGCTTTGACAACTAGGTCTATGGCCCTCAGTTGCTTCAACTTGTCCTCTTGTTCTTCTATTAATTGCGTTATTCTCCTAGCAATGAAATCCCTTAATTCTTTCTTTTTTTTCTCTATAGCTTCCTCTTCTTCTTTCCTTCGGGTCTGATCTCTCTCATTCCAGTTCCTTCCTAACAAAAGTGCAAAAGGAGCATTGTTCTGAACAAACTTAATGACCTTGATTTTTTGTTCTTTCTATGTTCCATGAGCACTCATAGGTACATGAGTAATTCTTCCAGATAGGGTTATCATCTTTCCTTTAAACAATTCTATTCCTCCTAATGAAGGAATCATAGCAGGTTTTCCAAAAATTTCCCAAGTGCTTTCTGGCATAATGTTCACCTGTGTTTCTTCATCCAGAACACAATCTATGTCGAACTCTCCTATTATTGTTTCTATGCATTGCTTTTCTCTTAAGATCTCTGGTAAACTGATGTCTTTGTGAGCATTCAATGTTTCTTTCATATGCAATAATATAGTCTTTGATTCTTTTTGGTTCTTTAGCATATTCTTAGTCTCTTGACCTTCCTCATGGTTTTCTTGTCTCATATTCATCTTTTCAACCTTAGCAATCGTTCTAGGGAAATTCAAAACTTCATGTCGAGTATATTTACAACAAAGGCAACTAGGACATCTACCAGGGCATTCCTTAGCTATATGTCCTGGTCTTCTGCAACTATAACAAAGAGTCAATCCTCTCTTTCTCTTAAATGATCCCCAACCTTTCCTGTACTGTGCATTGGGATCATAGTGATGGTCCTGGAAAAAATTCTTTCTAGGATCCTGCATCCACTTGTTAGTCCAAAAATTCTTTCTATGCATAGGAATAACATATATTTCTCTATTTCTATCATGCCTATTCATATCACATCTTCTTTCTTCTATTTGTGCCCTAGTTTTCAAACTAGAAAAAAATCTATCAAACATACCTAGATCCATTCTTTTGAAACGAAAATTTCCACTTATCTTGCCTTTATCAGAGAACAAAGCTTTAAGATCTTACCTCTTTTCATCAGATCATGCTTCTCTTCTTATCACAAATATTCTCAAGTCAAGTAGAGTACTACACACTATAGCAACAAATCTACGCACATAGTTTTCTCTTTTCTTAATTTCCCAGCAATCATAGTTTCAGGTCCCAACAACGTAACCATTTGTTGGCACAGGGGCATACTTGGGGTTCAACGCTTCAACAATGTACCAACAAAACCCTAACTACCGACCCTTTCAACAACACCTGGGAAGTAGATGAAGTCTCACCTGAGGTAGAGGCAAGGGGGGTTGCAGGACTCAAGTGTCTACAACCTTGCTGGGACATAGATCTATCATCACAATTCTTAACAGAGAACTTAGTAGTTAGAATTCATTAGTATTTATCCCTTACTCACATCGCATACTAAAACCCTAATTACAGGACATCACAGTATTCATCAATATCTAAACACATCTAACCATTCAACACATAGCATCAAACATATATAGCATTCATTCATGTTATTAAGCATTAAGCCACAACATTAGATGCATCTAACATACATAAATATTACAACACTAAGCATAAATCACATCAATAACATATCAACCATATCGCACAAAGCAACCACAACACAGGATATGCGTGGTTCAACCCCAGCATGGGGATACATCCACCAACTCTTCTTCTTCTTTATTAGCTTCTTTCAATCTCCTTACATGCACAAAGCCACAAATCCAACACCACATAAGACAAGAGATATGTGCACGCCTCGCCAGATCCTCCTTCCCCGAGTTAGGTCCAATCATAGAAACTTACACAATATGTGCACAAAGCACTACAGATGACTTCCACTTAGCTCTGCAAGTCTCAACATATGGCATGCACAAATCATTCACAACTATTTGCACTTAGCACACTAGCTTACAACTGACCTTTCTTACATTGCCTAGCTATCTATTTATACATTATAAAAAGGGGCCTAAACATGGGTAAACCCATGGGCCGACATCCCATACCCGTTACATAAACCCTAAACCCAAAAATCCAGCAAAAAGGGGCGAGATCTCGTGATCTCCACTTCGCCTGGGTGCTCCATCTTTGACCAGCCTATCGAAGTCCCAAAAGTGGTCAAAGATGACCAAGGTTCTCCAAAAATTGGTCGAGGGCCAACAACAAGCCTAAGAGTCTTCCTACGAAACTCCATTCCAAAGGGTTAAGGGTTTTTCTTGGTAGCCATCACAGGAGGAACATAGCCAAATTCTCATAATAGTGAAACTTTGATGCCATAGGTGTACACAAAGAGAAATACATGAGTCATTTGTGGACACGTAACAATCCATGGCGGGGGGGCAAAAAGAAGGGCGAGGATCGTATTCGACCGTGCAATTTAATCAATGCACTCAGGGTATAACCCTCATGTTCTTTGTCCAACTACCATAGTAATGAGGTGGATACAAGGCCGAGTTAAGAACAGAACACTCAATTCGTGACCCTTAGTGGTGGAATTCAAATTTCGAAGTGAAACACAACATAGTGACACAGAAAAGCTTCGACCATTAAACTGAGGAAGGCCGGAGATTGGATATAGTGACAGTGCGTGAAGAAGTTTCCACCCAAGACTTAAATAGAAACCCTCCAATTGAACCAGTAGTAGTAACAAAGAGTTATCATCAGGAAGACCGATAACCTCTACAAACTCAAAAATATTACAGGAAGAACCATCCATTTTTCATTCAAGAACAAAAATTTCACACAGTTGCAACACTTAGGAAAAACACAAACCCATACACCTGAGCCAGTAATCATTTCATAACCAGAGTGAAGTCAAGAATGAATAAAAAAAGAGCATACCTGTTAATAGAAATACTTAAGACAAGAGGTGGCTGAGTGGTTTCACCCTGCTAAAATTACGGAGCATAAACACAACAACAAGATCAAACAATAGCCCAACTAGGGTGGCAACCAATGGGAAGGCTAAAGCTGATGTGCAGTAAATGCACGTCGCCTCCACCCACATCTCATTAACTCAACAGTACATCCCAAACATTTCCCATTAACCCGATTAATCAAACATGTATCGAAACTATCACCACATTAAAAGCCAATATCGTGATCAACATATGCCATTTCAAATCATATATCCCAAACAAAACGCATAACCATTAATGTTCACCACCTTATCAAGTGCGCTACCAATGTTCCATCTATCCAAAATACCATATGTGGTTTGACCACATAATCCAATTAACCAAAACACATAAATATTAGCAATACCACCTTGCCAAATACGCCACCAACATTTCAACCATATGCATATTAAACATGTAATTCAATCACAACTATTTACTTTCTAGCTAGGGCTTAACAATAATCAACAAGTGTTTTCATGCATGTAGTATAGTTAGGATAGCCTTAAAATCTTACTTTGCAATTGTTTCTCATTTCCTTTAAATCATTCGCATGTGGTATTGTAGAACTAGGTCCCTTTTCTTGCATGTGTTATAGTATTTTGCCTTTCTCAAACTGCTTTTCATATAATTTCACTAACATGTTTGTTGTGCAGGCGTGACCAGAACAGATAACAATGAATAATAGGTTGTAGTAACATGAAGAATCAACATTTCTAAAGATCGACTCATACCAACAACAACAACATCTCGTCAACCATGTAAACAATGCCGCACATCATCACAACATAAAAACTAAGAAGATCCTATCTTCAATAGTTCAAGGGGGTCCTACCTACTAGTATTATTTAGTTTTTATAATAATAGGCTTTAGCAACACTTTTCGGGTGAAACTATGTTGACATTTTCAATCGTCAACAACAGGTCCATCACTATGATCCCAGTGCGCAGTACAGGAGAGGTTGGGGATCGTTTAAAAGAAAGAGAGGATTGACACCATGTTATATTTGCATAAGACCGAGACATCTTTCTAAGGAATGCCCTGGTATAGGTCCTCTTTGTCTTTGTTGTAAATCTATTGGTCAAGAGGTTGAAGACTTCCCACGGATGATTGCTAAAGTTGAAAAGATGGACATGAGACAAGAAAACTATAAAGAAGTTCAAAAGACTAAAGATATGCTAAAGAATCATACAGAAAAATAGTCAGAGAATATGTTAGTACAGTTAAAAGAAGAAATGGATGATCACAAAGACATCAGTATACTAGAGATCATGAAAGAAAAACACTGCATAGTTACAAGAATAGAAGACTTCGACATAGACTGTGTATTGGATGAAGAAACACATGTGAACATTATGCCAGAAAGCACTTGGGAAATTTTGGGAAAGCCTGCTATGATACCTTCATTAGGAAAAATAGGATTGTTTAAAGGAAAGATGATAACACTATGTGGAAGAGTTACTAATGTACCTATGATTTCTCATGAAACATCGACTAAAGAAGAATTTGAAGTCATTAAGTTTGTTGAGAATGACACTAATTTTCCACTTTTGTTAGGGAAGACCTGGATTGAGAAGGACCAGATCAGAACGAAAGTAGAGGAGGAAGCTACAGAATAGAAAAATAAAGAACTAAGGGACCTCATAGCCAAAAAACTAGAGCAACTAATAGAAGAACAAGAGGATAAATTGAAGTAGCAGAGGGAAAGAGAATTAGCTATTGAGATTGAAAGAATGCAAAAACCTTTGAAGGACCTATCCATCCAGGAAAGAAGTGTAGCCACCCTAGAAATAGTAAGAGAAGAGGTATTACCTTTGAACCCTTTGAAAGACCATCAATAATGCAAAGTCACTATGATAAGAGAAAGTAAGAATAAGAATGGAAAGAGGAATCCAGAGGCTTAGATCACAGGAAAGAAGGCAAGAAAGCTCAGTAAGAAGAAAGACAAGTTAGAAAAACTACAAGAAGTTCTAGAGAAGACTTCGCAGTAAGCAGGCTTGAAGAACTCAAACCTCATCAGAATAGCAGAACCATGCATAATGGTACTTCGCCACAAAGAAGCAATATGACCGTTGGAGACACCCCGACCATTAGAATGACGCTCTAGAATGGCTAGAAATGCAGTTATTGATGGATATATTTCCATTGGACTGTTGAGACCATGCCATAATGGACGGATGTGTATTGGTGGATGCATTCCTTCCCATTGGAGGGATCCGTTATGATGCTTTCTTATTTAACCCATCGAACACTGCTCTGGGACCACTTTTTGCCACTCGTGATTATCCAATCTAACAGAGAATTGATTGCATATCATGCTGTGATTTCTAGACCTTTCCATCTGATTGATTACCTCACTTGTTCATTCACCTACCCGATATATTTGGATAGAAGTGTAAATCTCGGGTGAACATAGCGCGTTAGAAAATTCAGTGGAGGATATTCTCGTAGATATCATGGTTGAGAGAGTAATGTCAGTAGGATTACAAGTGTCGTCTACTGGGGGATTGCAAGCATCCCCTTTGAATGCACGTAGTTCTAACCGAACCACAATGGACAAGCGAAGAAAACACCGTGACAATCTAGCTAATGCAAAGTATATCCCGTCGGTTTTGTTAGGCTACATCCTTCCTTTGGCTGGCAAGGTTAACCACGATAGCATCCCATGGGATTTTGAGTACATGTTGATCACTGCATACATCTCGAAGGGGATACGTGTAGTTGGACCCTAGTTAGGACATATCCCAGCCTTAAAGAATAATGAATTCAACCTTGGAGACTGGAAGAACTACACGATGCTCACGCCACATTGGTATTTGATGAAGATGACTGGGAAGAAGCCACATATAGTCTCCCATCTATGGATTAAGGAGCTTGCACAGTCCACGATCCTGAATGTAATGAATATCCCTCACTTTGGCTCACATCAGGAGGTTAACGCTTGCGTTAAAATCCTCCCGTCATGCTACCACGAAGGATATCTATGGCTCGACAGGCACGTCACTGTGTATCCGATGTTGATCCATCTCATTATAGGATTGAGAATGTAGGGACCGAACCCTCAACAGTTCTACCTAGGGAAGACTTCCGATCTCTCCTTGGCACAATGCATAAAGGAAGATTATGGTGATGTAGAAAAGGGAAAGCGAGGATACAAGGTAGCCTCCATCCAGGATGGCATAGTGTGCATAGCCTGACAACTTATAGATGGAAAGCTCGTCAGAAAGAACCATCTGACACAGGTCACTGGATTTGTAGTAGACCTCGTAGAGAAGTGCGTAGAAGGAATGCAAATGAACTGGGTGAGTTACCTCATCAACAAGCTCGAGAAGGACTGTCGCGAAGCGCAGGACTAGGGCTATGAATTCCACTTTAGCTGGTTAATGGTATTGATTTCCTTTGTCGCTTGGCATATTCTAGAAGGAGCGAACTTTCCCGAAGTTGAGCCATCAGAGCCATTAGCCACAAGGTTCTCCACCTTGTGGTATACGAATGACATGTCGAAGCAGTGGCAGTTGAACGTTGTCTTCTATGACTACTACCAGCAGTGGAAGCGTGCTATCGAGTATTTTCGACGAATGACACCGGACACACTCCCCCGGTATAGGCTGCTAGTGAATTTCCATGTAGATTGACACTTTATTTACATCACTGTGCGCATGGATGAGAGTAAGGAGGATTTGCAATCTTATTACAAACTGACAGACAAAGATATGGAGGAGATCATGAAATAATGGCTAGCAGAGTTCCTTGTATCGGTGGACAATGCAAAAATATCTGAACCTGATATCATCAGAAGTCCATTAGTCACCCAGGTCAAACATGATGGATAGACTAGCGCGAAGAAAAAGAAGAAAAAGGAGGAAGTGCAGAACATAGAAACTGATGAGGAGGACAATGCCTTAGAGGAAAGTAGGCCTGACTCACCTGTAGGAGGAGGAGGAGACGAAGTGAACCAAGAAGAAGGAGAGAAGAAGGAGAAAATCAAGATAAAGGAAAAGTTACACTGCCAAAGGATCCCCCTATCGAAGCTGAGAAATAAAAGAAGAGGAAGGTTTCTCCATAGAAATCCTCAACAAGAAAGAAAACCCATGCCATTAAACCCCAGTCGAAGAAAGTGCTCATAGTGGACAATGTCGATCTCATCATTGCAGTAGTGGAGGATGCTTTAGAGGATATCTTGCAGAGACATGGAGAAAAGTAGGAGACATTGTATGAACGAATTGAGAAAGAGATAAAAGACCTACACCAAGCCATCTATTCGAGTTGTGCAGTACCTACTGCGCCTTCTTCTCCGAAGATTACAGAATTGGGGGATGAGCCCGCCCAATTATGAAGGCTAGCAAATGAAACAGAAGCTTGACTTCAGCGAGTGCAAGAAGAGAAGGAGAAGGTTACATAAGACTTGAATCAAGAAAAGGAGGAGGTCTTAGAACAACTTCGAGTTGTGTAGATGAAGAAAGATGGAATTCGGGCGATGCTCGAGAAGGACAAAGCAATGATGCAGAAAGAAAAAGACCAGCTGCTCACAAAGCAGACTGTAGTCAAAGAGGCAGTAATGAAAGCACTTCATTTTGTGTCAATCTTGGCACAGGAGGAATAAGAGTCAGCTGAGATTCAAGTAGGGAAGCTCGCCGAGGACATTCAACAGCTTCAAGAAAGAGTAATGGATTTAGAACTCCAAGTAGTGCCAAGCACTCCACAAGAATTGTGCGATCAAAGGGAAGAAATATCTAAGAGCGCAGTAGAAAGAATCAAGGAACTTGCCCCAGATTGTAAGAAACTAAGTGATCAAAGTGTGCATACCTATGAATTCCTTGCATAATATACGAAGCTAAGGAAACTGGAAGCACATCTCTAGGAGGCGAAGCAGCAGGCATCCATGGTGCAGGCATAGATGAAGTCAGTCACTGTAGTAGAGAAGATGAAAAGATAACAAGAACAATGTGCAGTCCAATAGCATATTAGTTCCACCCAGAGAAGAGTCATGGAAGTTACACAGAGGCTACAACCAATGTAGGACGAAGCTTGCATGATTTTTGAAGAGATCGAAGGACAAGGCTTGCAGCTAGACCAAGTGGTTGCAGAAGTGGAACAGTGCCTGGAAGGCCCTGTTACAGAACAAGTGATTTAGGAGTTCACCGAGCAGGAGGCTCTAGTGATGCAACAATTCAAGGCAGCTCGAGCTAAGCTTGAGGCCTTTGAAGCAGTGTTTCCCAATGTTGAGTGACTCGGGACTAGTCACAGGTTAGTGTTGGGGGCCTATTGGACCTTGACCAATTTTTGAGGAAACATTGGTCATGTTTGACCACTTTTGGGACATCGACAGGTTGGTCAAATATGGAGCACCCAGACGGAGTGGAGATCACAAAATCTCACTCATTTTGCGGGCTTATGGACCCAACAAAGGGTTTACTAGGGTTTATGTAATGGGTTAAGGGATGTCGGCCCATGGGTTTACCCATGATTAGAAATTTTTGTAAATGTATAAATAAGTAGCTAAGAGATGTAATAGAGAGAGTGGTTGGCTATTTTCACAATATGTTATAAGTGTTAAGGTTGGATTAGTGCAAAATATTGTAAGTTTCTATGTGCAATCGACTATGTAAGGCTTCGTGCTAGTAAGGAGTTTGCTTTGTGCCTTGACCTGATTTTGGGAAGGAGGATCTGGCGAGATGTGTGAAGATCTCCTGTCCTCCATGGAGTTGGACTCTGTGGATTTTTGCATAGGAGCAGACGAATATAAGAATCTTGAATAATAATAAAGAAGAAGAAGAAGTTGGTGGACATAGCCCCACACGGGGTTGAACCACATATATCCCATGTTCGATATGCTTTGTGCGATATTGTTTATGTGTTTATCTTCTTAGTGTTGTTGTTATAAATGTATGATGACTACATATGATGTTGTTTCTTAGTGATTAAATGGATTTGAATATTAGATGTGAGCTAATGATATGTGCTAAGTGATTGAAAGTAGTTGATCTTAGTGTTACTACATTGTTCTGTAATAAGGGTTAATCTGTGATGTGAGTGAGGCTTATGAATTGATGCATATTTTTTTCTAAGTACTATGTTAAGTATTGGAATCACAAGTCTGTGTCCTAGCTTGGTTGTAGACACTTGAGTCCTACAACCCCCCCTGCCTCTACCTCGGGTGAGACTTCATCTACTTCGCAGGTGTTGCCGAAAGGGTTGGTAGTTAGGGTTTTTTTGGTGTGTTGTTGAAGCGCTGAACCCTAGGTCTGTCCCTGTGCCAACAATGTTGAAGGTACTTTCATGATAAGGTTCTTAGGGATAATGGTACAGTGGTATATCCAATGCTTCAAATAGATATCCAGGTTAAAGGTTAGAGCCATATGTTGTCACATGTTAAGTTTTGAATTATGATGTATCCACATGAGTTTTTTGAATGTTTAGAGTGGAATAATCAGGGATTTCATGAATTTGGTTCATATTTTAGTTGTGGCATCAAGTTTGATTTTCAGTAGCTAAAGGTCAAAATCCTATAGCTGTTAGCTACCAAAAGTTAAAACTTTCAGTAGCTAAACGGATTATTTACACCTATCATAAGTTGGCAAAAACACCAAATATTTCAGGTGTTTAAAGTGTCTTGTCACTCTCCTAACCAACGATTGTACCCATATCATTATTCTTTTATATGCATCCATAAACACTTTCAATCATCATTCATCCGATTTCAGAAGAGATTATGATTGGGTTAGCCCTTGTCCAATCGAATGATGATAACCCTAGATCATGCCCATAAAATTTAGTCGATCCAAAAAAAAAATGGTCATGATCCTTCTTATTGATTGAATCGGTCGATTTTTTGTTTGAAGTTGTGATTAAATATGCCCACAGTCGACCAAATGTTTCATACTTTGGCTCTATTCTTGACTCTCATCATTTTATCCCACCTCCATGTTCATTTGAGTCCACCTCTCTCCCTTACATACCCTAGATCCTCTGTCATTGGCCAAGTTTTAAATCATTTTTAGCAGTTCTGGTGATGAATATCTCAACAGGAGGTTCTCTTCTGAGGAAGGAATTGCATGACACTTCATACCTTGAGACACACCCTAAGGCCTATGAATTGTTTAACAATGTTGGATGTTATAGGTTCTACCAGAAGCTCCAGGGGTGCCATTAGGGTGTCACAAAGCCATTTTCCAAAAGCTTTGATGAATTTACAGTTCAACTTGGGCCTATTGTGATGCAGATAGGTAAAGCCTCATAAGGATAGCAACAGTCTATTTCACCATGGGATGATCAAAATGATAGTGTTAGAAGAGCTCAACAGAAGGAATAAGATTTGGGAGTATCTTCTATTTTGGGGAGAATTTGGATAAGAAGTTCAACCAAAGAAAGGAGAAATTTCCTCACAGCAATTAACTTCTCCAAAAACTAGTAAAATAAAGAGAGCATTTTCACCTGTAGCAACTGCAACACAAGCTTCCCCATCAAAATCAAAGAAAAAAAAAAGAAGCTAGAATTTGAGAAAACTACATATGATCAAGGAAAGGATACAATAAGAAATATCCTAAATCTGCCATATTCAGATTTAGATTCAGAGCCATTAGCTATAGAAATGGAAAATCTAGAAAAGGGAATACCTAAAACATCATCAAAGAAAAAGGTTAGAAAGAAACCCAAGGTTCAGAAACTGAAAGAAGAACTGGTTGAGTTAAAGGTATTAGAAAGACATCTAAAAATAGAGAATCAGACTCTTAGAAAGTCATCTCTCAAACTTGGTTCTACATTGGATCAATTGGCCATTAAATATGAGACTGTAAAGCCCAATAACAATAAGCTCTTCAAATAGAAAAGAAAACTGCAGAACATGAACAAGGTTTTGAGGTTCAAGTTTGTCCACAAAAAGATAAAACCTAAAGCTCACCTCATCCTTGAAACTTTAGCTAAAGATGCCCTTGATATGAAATGAGGCGATTATAATAGACGAAGAAGGGTTAATGATTTAACTCAACCATTTTTTATCAGTTCGGGAGCAGTTACAGGTTTCACCAGATAAAATCGGTTTTGAATTCCATAATTAGTTACCAAAAATCATTCCCAGAAAATCGACAGCTAAATACGCTCTGTTTTGACCTCATTAGCTGACAAAAATCTCCTCAGATAAAGGAAAATGGATTCCTCAATGTGTTCAAAGGCTTCCAGAATGATTTTTCAGTTACAATACATCCTCAAGATGTTGTTGTCAGGTTAATATCGGATTAGTTGTGGTTTATAAGTCAAAGCATAACCTATTTCTTGGGATTTTGTTGTATTTTCCCTAGTTTTAGAATAGTAGACAATAGGCAAACGAGAGTGGATTTTGAAAATATGTGTTGGCCCTTGACCGAGTTTTGGGACTTCAGCATCCTGTTGAAGAAGGAGCGCAAGACAAAGCATATATTGTGGGATCTCGGTCAACTTTGGGCCCCTTTTTTGGTATTTGGGATAATGTAATGGGAAATGGATGTCGGCCCATGGGTTTACCCACGCTTAGGCCCACTTTTGTATGTATAAATAGATGTCTAGGAGAAGTAAGTAGTAGCGCATCTATATGATGTTGGCTAGGTGCTAGTAGATCGACATCTATGTGATGTTGGTTAGGTTCTAGTAGATCGACATCTATGTGATGTTTGTAAATTCTTGGTGCATGATTGTGATAGACTTGCAGAGCTAAGTGAAATTTGTTGTAAGAACTGAGAAAGGCTTTGTGTTGTAGTGCAAGAAAGAGGGATCTAGCGAGCTGCATAGATATTCTATCCTATGCGGAGTAATGATTTGAGGCTTTGTGCTTGTAACAGGTTGAATATGCTAATAAATAAGAAGAGTTTGTGGACGTAGCCCCAGGGTGGGGGTGAACCACGTAAACCTTGTGTTGTCTTGCTTTGTGCCTTGTTCCAATGCATTGATGTGTTACTTGCTAAGTACTTTGAGATGATTAGATAGATCTATTATGCTTAGTGATGATAATGTATAGAATGTTAGATCTATCACACATGAATGTTCTTAGTGCTTGATCATTAATGCTTGACCTACTTTACTTATGCTAAGAGCTTGAATACATGAGATTGTTGTGAGTACTGTGAAGCCCTATTTTATCAATGAAGTAGGTATTTCCTTCTTATTGAAGAACTAACGATGCTATGTTCTCTATTAAGTTGTATAATCATGGATATGTGTCCCAGCTAAGGTTGCATACACTTGAGTCTTGCAACCACCCCTACCTCTACCTCGGGTGAGACTTGCCGAAAGGGCCAGTAGTTAGGTTTTTGTTGGTGCATTGTTGTAGCGTTAAACCCTGGGTCTTCCCTTGTGCCAACAATATGAGAGGGGTTTTTTTTTAGCACGGGATGAATAACAATAACCTCTCCCATATTTTACACAAGTGTCAGCAGTTGGGAGAATCGAAGCCATATCTGAGCCCTATTTTTCAGGCTTCCATTTTTTCATGTTTTGGTCATAATCTTGCGGCAGTGTTTTTGGAAAGATGGAGATGAATTTGGAAAAACAAAGAGATTTTTTTTCTCAGCACAGACTCATATACATAAGCCTCTTTCAGTTTGCACAAAACTGTCATATTTTGGGAGATACAAGCGTCTGAGTTGACCCCTATTTTCAGCAGTTCGACCCATCTTTCATGGCAGACAGTTCAAAATTTTTTAGGGATTTGTTTCTATCTTTGGCCAGGTTTTTTATTTCAACCTCCTAAAGCTGGGGGAGAGTCTTTTTGATAAATTGTTGTAATTTAAATGTGTTAAGGGTTGGACCTAAAGGGAGGATGGTATTGAAAGATCACCATCTACTGTAAAGATGTTCATGAGGTTGTAAGTGATCCTTTTTTTATGAATACCAAGACATTATGTTTCAAGATTCCTGTTTCATAGTTATGTCGTGAAGTGCTTCTTGTTGTAACCTATTTTTCTATGGTTTCACATGTTGTTTCTTTCTTTATTTTTTATAAGAATATTATGTTTAGGATTTGTTTCAAACACCCTGTTCTAGATTAAAACAATATTCATGTTTTCTTCTGAAGTTTGAATGTAGAATTCAAATAGCATTGCTCTGCATTTGAAGTGAACCCTAATCTGTTCCTATTTTCCCACCTCACAAACTACAAGGATCCACTGAAATGACTACCTTGCCTTGTTACATATGATCTCAGTTATTTCTTCATTGGATCATCTTTAAACCTTTTTGACTCCATTTTTCCCAATGGCCCTCTTCTGTTGTCCCAACCAAAAATTCAAAAAACAAACCTGTACTCTCATAACTAGCCTAATATCCAACCCCCAAAAGATAAATCATATAGAGAGATCCCTCTCTAAGTCTTGGAGGGCTATATCCTTGACTCGAAGTGGTTTTGTGGTTACCTATGTAAATTTCTTCCTTAGCTTGAGAAATTACAGAGTGATAACATAGTGGCGACCATACTGGGGACGAGCTTTCAAGTTCTCCAGAAAAGTATATCAGGTTCATATTTGACTTCTGATGGTGAACATAAGCCAAAATCAGGAAGGTTCTTTCATTCACCTGGCGATTCCATTGACTGTAGAATTCAAAAACATAGATTCACTGGAAACTCCAATGGCTCAAGATGGGATCCTTCGCAAGAAGGTACACCCCTTTAAAATGAGATCACATTCCAGGATGTCCAAATAAAATGCCTAAGGTAAATTTTCAAAGTTATTTGCCTATGTTTAAATATGAATATGGTGATCATGTTGATCTACATCTAGTGAGATTTCATATGCATGCACGCAAGTTGAAAGTTCAATTTTTTGAAGATTGTCTCTTAAATATGTTCATGGATTCTCTTGAAGGAAAAGCATGGTCTTGGTATGAAGGTTTCCTAACTGCAAGTATTCATTCTCTTAGAGTTTTGCATTCAACATTTTTTGAAGAATACAAAGAGTCTCATCCTTCTTTTCTTTTGGTTAGGGATTGTTGTGATCACTTCGAAAATTTTATTCAAGAGCTAGAAAATGCCTATGGCGATGAAGAGTTTATGGATGATTAACTATTGGATGATTTGAATGAAAACCCTTTTCACCACCATGAGAATATCATGGATTCTACCCCGGATAACAACGAAACTGAACAGAATCCTAATGATGACAATTATCTTACATCCTTTGAAATAGATGATAATTTGCAGTAGTTTAGCCATTCTTTTAGTAAACATGACATATATGAGGATGGTCAGTTCGTTTGTCCTTTATTCATTGCTGAAGATCCAAATTCTGAGTTTATTTTCATAGACATTTCAGATAGTAATGTTTCATCCATTCAGTTCAACAATAATGCACACCATATTTGTTCCTTTGAGCCCGACAAACATTTCCAACAGTTTTCAAATTATCAAGATAGAGATGAGGAGAATGGATCAGTTTGTTCTTCACATCATTCATTTTCCCAGTGTTCATCTCATGAAGAAGAGAAAATTGTTTTAGATTCCTTGGATGATATTTGTGTAGTTGCCTCAAATGGATATTTTCAAGAACACATTATTATTTTACCTGATGTATTTGACAAGGTTGATGAACAAATTATATCCATGTCTTTTGAAGATAGTCTTCATCAGCCGAAAGACCATACTCTTCCTCTTGTTGATCATCAAGAAAAGGTAATTGATCATGTTTTTGTAGATTTTTCTGTTGGCATGTTGGAACCATTAAAAGAAGAAATATTTTTGTTCCATCCAAGTCAACAAGAGGTAACTTTTCATGTTTTTCATGATCCTTTGGACAATATGTTGAAAGTATCAGGAAAGGGGGAGTTTCTTTTGTTTACTAGCATGGGTTTTGGAATTAAGTTTCATTTTGGATTGCCAACGTTTATATCATTTTGTCTGTTTAAAGAGGATTTGAGCAGAATTTCAGTGAGTGGCCATCTCCTTGCTTGGATTTATTAGAAATATCATATCATTTGAGTGAGCAAGTTGTGGATCAGTTAGTATAGGTAGCAGTTTGAATAAGCTCAGTCATTTGAGTATCTTTTTCAGTAGTGTGTGGTTTGTAGTAGAGTTTGCAGCTGATAGTGTATAGGTCAGTGTTCAATTTAATTTGAGTCATTGCAAAGATTGTAGATGCAATGAATCCATGGCCCAATGGATAAGGCACTAATTTGTGAATCCATAGATATGAGATTCTTGACACCTCCTTGAGAGTTTCCATCCCCAATTGGAGCCTAAGTTAGGGTCCTATAATATAGGACATCTGTTTTATAGTCATCTATATTGGAATCTTTTTGATCATGTTGAAGGTACTTTCATGATAAGGTGCTCAAGGATAATGGTCCAGTGGTATATCCAATGCTTCAAATAGATATCTAGGTTAAAGGTTAGAGCCAGATGTTGTCACATGCTAAGTTTTGAATTATGATGTATCCACATGAGTTTTTTGAAAGTTTAGAGTAACATAATCAGGGATTTCATGAATTTGGTTCATATTTTAATTGTGGCATCAAGTTTGATTTTTGGTAGTAAAGTTCAAAATCCTATAGTCATTAGCTACCGAAAGTTAAAAATTTCGATAGCTAAATGGATTATTTATGCTTGTCATAAGCTGTCGAAAATGCCAAATATTTCAAGTGTTTAAAGTTTCTTGTCACTCTCGTAACCGAGGATTGTACCCATATCATTATTCGTTTATATGCATCCATAAACACTTTCAATCATCATTCATCTGATTTCATAAGAGATTATGTTTGGGTTACCCCTTGTCCAATCGAATGATGATAACCCTAGATCGTGCCCATAAAATTCAGTTGATCCAAAACAAAATGGTCATGATCCTTCTTAATCATTGAATCGGTCGATTGTTTGTTTGAAGTTGTGATTAAATCTGCCCACATTCGACTAAATATTTAATACTTTGGTTCTATTCTTGACTCTCATCATTTTATCCCACCTCCATGTTCATTTGAGTCCACCTCTCTACCTTACATACCCTAGATCCTCTGTCATCGGCCCAATTTTAAAGCATTTTTAGCAGTTCTGGTGATGAAGATCTCAACAGGAGGTGCTCTTGTGAGGAAGGAATTGTAGGATGCT
Organism: Picea glauca; assembly: GCA_000966675.3. Lineage (NCBI taxonomy): Eukaryota > Viridiplantae > Streptophyta > Pinopsida > Pinales > Pinaceae > Picea > Picea glauca. The sequence continues at coordinate 194,510 of JZKD02S1895477.1, read as the reverse complement.
TCATACCTTGAGACACACCCTGAGGCCTACGAATTGTTTAACATTGTTGAATGTTACAGGTTTTGCCGGAAGCTCCAAGGGTACTATCAGGGTGTCACAAAGGCATTTGCCAAAATATTTGATGGATTTAAAGTTCAACTTGGGCCTATTATGATGCAGATAGATAAAGCCTCAGAAGGCTAGTAGTAGTCATGGGCTGATCAAATTGATAGTGTTAGAGGAGCTCAATAGAAGGAATACGATTTGGTACTATCTTTTGTTTTGGGGAGAATTTGGATAAGAAGTTCAACAAAAGAAAGGACAAATTTCCTCACAGCGATTAACTTCTCCAAAAATAGTAAAAGAAAGAGGAGAGTGTATTCACCTGTAGCA